>RJWH01003720.1:0-137173 GCA_004363575.1 Solenodon paradoxus | reverse complement strand
AGGCATTTTGCAAAGTTTAACCACTCAGTGCCACCGTTGTTGACAGTAGCGAGAAGCTTCTTGTTTTTCTTTCCCATGCTGGATCTAGCAGCAGAATACACGCTCCTGGCCGTGTTTCTGGAACAAGAGCAGGTGGGGATTACCTGCCGGCTCCTCTGATCAGGACGGGGTTCTGGCTGCAGCGGGGTGTGCCCTTCTCAGGCCTTTTGCCTTCGGTCTGGCCTTCGTCACCTTGCCAGCCGTACCAGGCTTCTTGGCTTCAGGGTTCTTCTCTTCAGGGGCCCGTTTCTCAGCTTTTTCAATGCCATCTTGCAAGATGATAAAGAGGACACATCTATCACTAACCCTCCTTCCTCCCACTTATGTGGACTTGATAATGGCGTTGAGCCACCCAGAGCATCTGGGCTCATCTCCACATCTCAAGGCCCTCAACCTACTCGCATCTTCAAAGTCCCTTTGCCATGCAAGATGACATATTCACCGATTCTGGGAGTTAGGGTGTGGGCATCTTTAGTGGGGAGGAACCCACTCTTCAGCCTGCCACACAACACAAAAGAGGGAAAGATAAGTCTCTAAGACCAAATGTGTGGTTACCAGGAGGTAGAGGGAAGGAAGGTGGGAAAATCAAGTAAAAGGGGGTTAGTTTTATGCTGAAGGTCTTTTGGTAGTAAGCACAATGTTTTATATGCAGCTGTTGATTTATAATGATGCACATTTGAAACCATAAAATGTTATACTCCAACGTTATTTCAATTAAAAAAATGTTTTAAGATAACCCTCACCTGCCCATACACACAGAAACACCAGACACACACAGTGCATAGACACACATATATACACACAGACACACAGACATGCACAAGCACACACAGAGATACACACAGACACACACAGTGCATAGACACACATATATACACACAGACACGCACAGACATGCACAGACACACACAGACACACATAGACACACAGACACGCAGACACTCATATCTCCCAGGACTCTGCTCCCTACTTACATCCTACATAGTTTCCAGTTTCTAGCAGTGATCTTCTAAAGATACTTTATGAAAACCCAGAGTAGCTTTGTCTTTTGCATTTTTTTCACTAACGATGGCACCCTGTACACTCTGACTTCTTTTTCTAGCAACATATCTTGGTGATGGCCCCACTGCTAGAGCCTTGGCTCAAGAGAGTAAAGTTCAGGACTCGAGAGAAAACGCAGTCCAGCAGGATATAGATACGACATCTGGAGCAGAGACTAGGCACAAGGAAAGAAGGCCATGCCAGGGGTCCTGACAGGTGGGCAGAGGCGCAGGTCTGGGAACTGCAGCAATATCCAGAATCCCAGCCTCAGCTACGGTGTCATCAGGGAGCCCCAGCCAGGGCTTGAAGGCAGGTGTGGGTGTGAGAAGACTGGAGAGATGAGGGAAGAATCTGGTCCTGGGCACGTTACCAAGCAGGCACTCGGAGAATCCGACGACCACGGGACAATTCCACAATGTTTATTCAGTGGCTGCGACAAGCCAGGTGCTGAGCTGCATGCCAGTTTACATCTAGAAAGAGACAGGCTCATGCTCAGGTGAAGAGGACACAGGTGAGTGCTGTGGTAGAAGGTAAACAATTCTACAGGAGAGTCAGAGGAGAGGAGAGAAGAAAAATTAATCCAAATGTGTTTATTTGGATAGGCTAACTGCTATGGCAAACAACCCCCAGGTCTCAGGGACTTCGTCCAATCAAGCTTATTTCTCACCCACATCGCGATCTCATGCTGGTTGGGGAGAGGCTGGCAGGGCTCTACTCCACATAGACACTCAAGGAGCCAGGTCCCTTCTGTTTGATGGCTCCACTGCTCTCTGCAGGGATGTCAGAGTTCTCTGTGGGGTCCCCGGCATCCACCTGGCAGAACAGGGAGACACAGTGGAGGATGCCATGGGAGGTCTTTATTGGCTAGGACCTGAGTATGTATTTATCATTCTTGCCACTTTCAACTGGCCAGACCCGTCACATGGCACCACTCCTCTGCATGGGAGCCTGGGAAATGGCATCTAGCCATGAGCCCAAGCAGTTGAAGATCTAAAGTCTGGTGAACAGGTAACAGTCGGTGCTGCCCTGGACCTGGAGAGATGGGGAACCCTTCCTGGAGGGGCAGTTTCTACACAGATACCTGGAGGACACTTGAGAGTTACCAGATGAAGGGAGGCAGGACAAAGTGGGAAAGACAGTGCTGTAGACAAGGGTCTATGCACACAGGAGCATAAAACATTAGAAATCAGGGTAGGCTGAAGAGAAGAAAGAAAACGTGCCGTCTGGAAGGCAGAAGGCAAGCCGTGGGGTTGGGTAAGGCCAGGGCATTGTAAAATGGATTAAGGAATTTATTCCAAGAGTAATCAAAGCCATGGAAGATTTTTCAGTTGAAGGTCAAATTTGTATTCTGTAAAAACCTCTCTGGCTTTGGTATGGAGGCTAGATTGGAAGGGAATCAGAGAAGATGCCAGAAGACCAGATTTCTGAGGAAAGATGACAATCTGAATAACAAGCATGACAACTGAGAGAAGTAGACAGCTCCAAATAACAGGATGTGGGATTTATAGAAGTTGTAATGTGCAAGTCAGCTAAAGAGAAGAACTGAGGACCAGGACGGGTTCCATGTTGGACCACTGAAAGGCTGGTGATGCTGTGTGCCAAGACGGACCACCCTGGTTGTATCATTGGCACTTGTTGAGTGTGAGGTGCCTCTGGGGCATTTAGAGAGAGAGACCCTACAGTCAACAATATTTGGGTCTGAAGATTAAGAGAAGGATTTAGGCCGAGGATACAATCAAGAAAGTCAATGAGCTCAGTCCATGGAAAGAAGAAAGAAGAGAAGAGAGAGGGCTTGGAACTTCATGAGATGCCAGCATGCAAGGAAGAAGCATTCATTCAGGCACCTGATTCAAAATAGCCGGATACACAGAGACTAGAGAAAATGAACACATGGCATCACAAAAATCAAGAAAACCAACCGCTGTGGACTTGTGGCTCAAGCAGCTAAGATACTGGCACGTAGACCATATATAGTCCAAGGTCCCATGTTCAAGACCCAGAGATAGGGTGAAAACAAATGAACAACTAGATAAATAAAGGTGTTTCTTCCTCCTCTTTCTTCCTTAGAGCCTCCTTCCTCCTCTACCCACCTCTCTTTAAAAAAATAATAAAAGTCATGAGTGTTCAATAGAATACAACTTGCAGAGAATAAAGTAAATTAAGGGCTAAAACCACCCCTCCCTTTGGCCTCAAGGGAGTCGGTGTCCTTGGTGACCAAGGTGTCCTTGGTGAGAAGCAGACAGTAGAGGATTAGCAAGGAGGGGAGGTGGAGGCGCAAGGGTGGGCAGAACAGTAAACACACGCACAACACAGAGGCTGGAGCAGGACCTTGCTGTGAAGGAGGGGATGGATTCAGGACAGTGTCGGAGGGGATGTTCTTCATTTTAAGATAGAAGACATCTTTCCTTGATATCCCAGACACCATCGGGTAAAAAGAGTGGAGAAGCCCTAATCCATGATTTAGCAAACATTTATTAAGCACTTACTATGTGACAAGCAAGCACTGGTTGGGAGTCCAGGAAAACAGAAACGTTGCCACGCCCCGGGGCCTAGCAGTTTAGTATGCTGAGCACAGTCCATGTACATTCCAAGGTCCCTGGTTCATGACCTGGGGTCACGGGAACAACCAAATATATGAACGACTAAATAAAATAAATATTTCTTCCTCCTCTCTCTTCCTGCCTGCCTGCACCTTTCCTTTACAAAAAAAAGTAGTGAAACTATTGATATGTGCGCGATATAAAATACAGATGTGCGTATACACACACGCACATATGTGCATGTGACGTGACATCACATAGAAAACCCACATATCCCAAAGGATCAGTCTGATGGATTTTCACCTACCGAACAAGTGTGAATAGCACCTGAATTAAGAAACAGAACACTGCCGCCCTGGTGGCCTGGTGGGTTAGTTCACTGCAGCTCACTCTACACATACCCCAGGGTTCCCAGTTCATAGACCCACGGAAGCAGCCGAGGTGAACTACTAAATGAAATTAATAAAATTCTTCTTCCGCTCTCTTCCTGCCTGCCTGCTCACCCTCATGCCTGCCTGCACCTTTCCTAAAGAAAAAAAGAAAAGAAATAGAATACAGCAGTGCCCCAAATATCCCAAATCCCTGCCCTTGTTGAACTTGCATTCTGATGGGCAGTGCTGCTGAGACCGGATTCTGCTCATTACTCTCCTGACCCTAAGTAAGTGGGTGCTCATTCCCCCCACACCAACCAATGTTCTAACTCTCTGGATTCCAACTGCACGTCCTATAAGTTAATTCCCTTCTGACACTTAATACCTGGAGTTAGTGCACACTCCTCAGGTTAAGGATCTCAGTCTCCCAAGACTAACCTCACTGCAGATCCCCTGACGACAGCGCCCAGAGTCTCACACTCTATCCAGCTTCGTTACGCAGTCAAGGATCCCACAACGCTCCTCAGGTTCAACCACGTGTCCGAGCAGTTCCTGAAACTCAAGGGAACATTTTATTTAGTTACCAGGTGAACATAAAGGAGCAGCAGAATAGGAGAGATGCATTGGACCAGCCATGGAGTTGGGGACATGGGAAGCCACCAAGCCCTCTGGGGTGGGAGGGGGGAAGGTTCTAGAAAGAGTGCAAGAGCAAAGGACCTGAGGAAGGAGACAGAGCATCATGCATGTTGAGAGCAAGGACGCCAGCACAGAGAGCCCAGAGCTAGGGGGCAATGACAGAGATAAAGTCAGAGAAGGGAGAGAAGCCAGGGGATACAGGGCACGGTCAGGATTTCGTCTTTAACCAGATGCGACGAGGTGGAGACCCTGGAGAGCTTGCATGCCGGAAGGAGCACGACATGATTTAGGTCTTAACAGTCACTCTGGCTTCTGTGTGGAGGAAGACGGGACCAGAAAGGGAGGGACTGGTTGTATGAAAGGCAGGAGTAAGACAAAGCAGTAATCAGGTGACGGTGGACGGGTCAGGGCGAAGCCCCAGACGTGGTGGGAAGTGAATCCATCGTAGAAGTATTTTGAAGGGAATGCTGCTGGGTTAGCAGACTGGTTGGTTGTGGGGTATGAGAGAGGCATAAAGAAGGTCTCCAGGATATAATTCAGCCACGAAAAGGATACCGGCTCCAACATTACGGGCTCCAACATGAATGAACGCACCAACATGTTGCTAGGTGAAAGAAACCAGACACAAAAGGACACATATTATCCGACTCCATTTACACAAAACACCAGCAACAGGTAATTCCATAGTGACGGAAAGTAAGTCCATTAATAGTTACCAAGAATTAAAGGGAAGGTGCTGAATGACTCCTTAATGTCAGTGGAGTTTTCTTAGCCAGGGATAATGATGCTTTAGAATTAAAGGTGGTACTTCCACCCCATTGAGAGTGTACTAAATTCCACTACTTGTGCACTTTCAAATGGTTAATTTTATATTATGTGAATTTCAGTTCAATAAAAAACAATGTGTTTAAAAATGACTCCCATGTCTTTGATGTGAAAACGTGAAGAAGAGGGCTGCCGTCGAGGGAGATAGAGAGTGGGGTTGGGAAGAAAAGTCTGCTTTCAGGGTTGGATGATAATTAATTTGGAGATGCCTCTTGAATATCCAAGTGAGATGGTCAAGAAGGCAGGCACATGTCTGGGTTTCAGGGAGGATGCTGGAGTTACTTAGGAATTTTCAGTAGGCAGCTCATCATTAGCCTGGGAATCGACTGACATTAAGTTTCTACTTCCTGGAAGGAGAGGTCAGAAACAGAAATCATGTTCACAGAAGAGTAAACAATCATATATGTCACACATCCAAGTTTGTGGAATGACGCTCATACCTTCTCCATTAGAACAGGTTACAGTTCTTTAAATCCATCCAGGCATGACTGATCTGGAGCCAGGCAGGGCTGGGCTTGCTGGGAGGGCGGGGAGGAAAGGCGGTGGAGCTCTGGCTCTCTCCAGCGCCTCTCTGCAGCACCTGGAAGACAGCAGCCCACTTTGTGTCTTCAAGAACAATTTGTCTGTCAAGTGAGCGAGGAGGGAGCATGCTAGCATTCATCCTGCTGAGACTTGTCAGTTGCAAAGCCTGAGACTTGTCAGTTGCAAAGCCTGAGACTTGTCAGTTGCAAAGCCAGAAGGGTTCACATCTGATGTCTTAGACTCCCAAAACTTTGCCAAAGGAAGGGACAGGGATTGAGAGCAACGGGCTTCTATTGTTAGCTGTCATGGGCAATTAACAAGCATCATTAGCAAATAATAGCAACCAGTAATGATGAAGCCCTTTCTGTGTGCCCAGCACTCTGTTAAGAACTTTGCAATCATAATCTCATTAAACTGGTGAGATAGTTTCCTTCCCCACTTTTCCTCCTCCCTCCCCCTCCCCCCATTTTACATAACTAAACAAGCACAGTGAAGTTAACAGATTTGCATAAAGCCACACAGCAAATAAAACAAGAAGCAGAAGGCACATGTCAAATCAGTTCAACTCTAAAGCCCTATCTTTTGGAGGAATGAAAACAGAGGCATCCCAACCACCACTCTGCACTCAGTGAGTAGAAAATATGTGCAAGTTTGGACTTCCCAAGCCACCGGCAATCTCTGCATCAGCCCTTCGTACAGGGATTGGCACATAATTGGTGTTCAGAGATGGCCGAATGAGTGAATGATTGAATGAACAAGAGTGCACATTACAGTGTGGTTAGTAATTGATGAGCCTGTCTCTCCAGCTGGGTTGTGAGCTACTCCAGGGAAGAGATCCTTCCTTACAGACTCTAACAGTAGAGAATCACATATTGAGGACTTTTATGGTGCAGGTTAAAGGGTATGGGCTCCGGGGGTAGCTCCCTCCATCTTAAATCATTCCCCCTCTTCCGTGAGCTCTTGAGCAAGTTATTCGACCTCTCTGCTTTGATTTCTCCATCTGGAAAATGAGAAGAATAGTAATACCTAGGTCTTAAAGACATCTATCAAGATTAAACAAGCCTTGGTAATAGTAGGTACCAGATAAGCATTAGCTGGTGTCTACGAAGTCACAGGGAAAGTGTCCCCGGGAGGTACCAGGTACAACTTACATCCTGTAACCCAGAATAAGAATAAACAGCATTTTTAAAACATTTATTGGGTTCTAGGGACTGAGCGAAGCCCCCGACATGTGTCACTGCATTTCATCCTCACAATAATAATAATGAGATAGGTACTGTTACCCTATTTTCCTGATAGGAAGGCTGCCTTTAAGAGAAATTAAGTAATTTTCCAAGAGTCACCAAGTGCTTAAATGCACACAAAGAAAAGGAACCCATAGATGCTTCCTTGAAGTCTGTTGTTGAGAAGAACAGAAACCACCCCAGGTATTTCAGACAGAGGGGATTTCATACAAGGGATTGATTACACAAAGGAGCCAACAGGCGACAGTGAAGCAACTCCAGGCTGAGTAACAGCAGGAAGCTTCTTTGCTGCCACGGCACAGGGTGGAGATGGTGTCCCTCCCTGGTACCTGCATGGAGGAGGGGAGCAGGTCACAGCAGGGGCCAATCCGGAAACCCCGGAGGACAGACAGCCTCTGTCAGAAATGTCCATGAGGGTGGGAAGAGTGATGCCCTGTCTCCTCCCTTCGTCCCACCACCCAGTCTCCTGTCTTTGGCTCAGTTTAACTGGACTCCTGTTAACCAGTTGGCATCTGGGAAATGTAGTTTACAGAAGAAAGTCAAGGGCTACACCTAGGATAGAGCAGGTCAATGACCCCCACAGCCGTCTCTGGAAGCCAGCATCTTACACAGAGCTTGGCACATTGAGGCACCTCAAAAATGAGGGGGAAAGATGAGAGGGAGGAGGAAGAGCAGGCAGACACCAGTCTGTGTCCTTAACCCAGAGGGAGCAACTTCAATTGCTGGCCAAAGCTGGGCAGTTTACGTAAAGGCATGGTGCCAGCCAGTTTAAGGAGTGGTAAAGACTTAGTCAAACGAGAATGTACACTCTGTCTACATCAGACAGCCCTACTAAGCTGCAGCCAATGTCCACCACGCACAGTGGGGCTTCAGGGTTGCCAGATCTGGGAACTTTTTAGGGGAAATGGAAAAAAATCAATGTTCAAGTTAAATGTATCACTTGTAAGTGTTGGCAAAGAAATCAATTCCAGATGAGCCTGAGATACCTTGTTGGTAGAAAGCAAAGAAGCTTATCAGGGATGACTTGGGGTCATGGAGGAGTCAGCCTCACGGGACATTTCTGAGCAACAGAAACAAAATAAACAAAGGACTCTAGAAGGGATCCTGTAACGGGAAAGGGACATTATTATAAAAACGAATGAAATCTAAATAAGGTCTGGAACTTCGTGAACAGTAATGCACCCATGTTGGTTTCTCAGTTTTGTCAAAGGAGCTGTGGTCACATAAGATGAGATCATTACAGTAACTAGAAATACACAATCTCCCTGTGCTATCTTCCAACATTTCTGTAAATCTAAAATTATTCCAAAATAAGGTTATTTTAAAAAGAATGAGCTCAATTGCATGAAACACCTTAATTCTATTTTTAATGATCAGTTTATAAGATCACTCAAAAAATAGAGAGGAAAAAAGCTAAAAGAAAGAACTAATTTGTGACCATTAGGGACACCTAATTGCACCAAATTTTCTAAAAAAGAAATAGTTAAAAGGAAATACTTGATTCTGCCCTTGTCAATGAGGGCAGAATACTAACTCATAAATGTTGAAGGAAGGACAGCATTAGAATTAGCAACCCCAAATGAAAGAATTGACTCAGGCAATGATCACCAATAGATGCTGAAACCAAGAGGTGAAAGGTTCAGGAAGACTGAATATTCAGAAGGTGCCACAGTCTCAGCCTACAGAGCCCTAACAGGTTCTCAGAGGAGGAACAGTTTTACAACGCAGGGATCAGGCTGTCATCACCTGAACACACTTACCAATCAGTGCTTCACCAATGAGACAGCCAGTCATTATGAGCCTTTAGATACGATGCAATAGGGCGCCACAGCATTACCTGGGAAGACTTCTTGCCATAACTGTTTAGCCAAAGAGGTAACGAAGTCAAAACATAGGTAAGTGGGACATTGAACTAAAAAGTTTCTGGTCATGCAATCTATAGAACGGGAAAAAATATTTTCAAACCATATGTCAGATAAGGGGTTAATAGCCAAAAGATAAAGGATTCATACACCTCCATAGCAAAAAAAAAAAAAAAAAAAAAAAAAAAAAAAAAAAAAAAAAAAAAAAAAAAAAAAAAAAAAAAAAAAAAAAAAAAAAAAAAAAAAAGGCGGGGCGGGGTGCATTTTAAAAAGAGAACCCTTGAACACTATTGGTGGGATTGTAAATAGGTGCAGCCACTATGGAAAACAATAGAGAGGCTCCCCAAAAAAGTTTGAAATAGAGCTATCATATCATCTAGAAATTCACTTCTGGGCATCTATTCTAAAAAAACATTAACTCAAAAAATATCTAATATATCTGCACCTCATGTTCGTATCACTATTCACAGTAAACAAGACATAGCAACAGCCTACATATCCAGTGAAAGAATGGATAAGGAGTTGTGATATACAGACATTAATAAATGTAACATGGGGAATTGGATGATAATACTAATTTGGGATGCATTTGGCTAGGTGTTACAATGGCATTGTGGCTAAGAATTGCCTCATTTTTTTAAAAAAGGTGCATATAAAGTATTTAGAGATGAAATTTCATGTAACTAAATACTTTCAAATACTTCAGTCGAAAAAGAAATAGAATAAGCAAATATGGCACAATGTCACAATTGTTATGTATAAATGATCTGATGTGAATGTTCAGGATATGATTCTCTCTGACTTGTATGTGTTTGACATGACTCCTGATAAAAAGCAAAAGACAAGTGCAGGCTAAACAAGTTATTGCTTATTCCACAATTTTAGAGCTCCTATTATGTGCCAGACGCCGATTTGACATTAGTGTTATACTAATTAAAATTATTTTTAAAAGTCCTTGCCCTCCTGGAATTACATCTGGTTGAGAAGGAAGATGATCAAAAAACCAAGCAAGTAAAGTGCAATGTATGCCAAGTGGTGACATGGTCATGGAGGAAAATAAGGGCAAAAAATAAAAATGGGAAGAATATTCATATAGAGTCAACATTGCTATTTTATGTGGGATAGTCATGGAAGACCTCTCTGAGAAGTTGATATTTAAGCAGAGACCTAAAAAAGGTAAGAAAAACAGCCATTGGGATACCAATGGAGGAGAAAGAGTTTAAAGCAGAGAAATTAGCAAGTGCAAAGGTCCTGAGGTAGAAGCATGCTTCGGGAAGTATTCAAGAAACCACAAGGAGGCCAAAGAGAGTCAAATGCAATAAACAAGGGGGAGAATGCTAGCAGATCAGCTCAGAGAGGTGGATCAGGGAATGGCATGTTTCCAAGTTCAGGTCATTTCAGTTCTTGCTCTGAGTGAGATGGAAATATTAGAAGGGGGATGTGATTTTACTTAGCTTTTGTAAAAAAAACTTTTCAATGAAGTTTTTAAACACACAAAAGAAAGGGAGAATAGTATAGCAAGCACACATCTTCGGTGTTGATTCATGGCCAATCTTGTTTCATCCGTATTTTCAATACCACCCTGATGGATTATCTGGAAA
The DNA here is from genome assembly GCA_004363575.1 of Solenodon paradoxus. NCBI lineage: Eukaryota > Metazoa > Chordata > Mammalia > Eulipotyphla > Solenodontidae > Solenodon > Solenodon paradoxus. The sequence continues at coordinate 126,492 of RJWH01003720.1, read as the reverse complement.
CAAATAGCAGACATCATTTCAATTGTAAATATTTTTACGTATCCTTCAAACATAAAGTCTCTTTGAATATACTAAAAAAAACAAAAAAAAAAATGGTATCCCCTGGTGACTCAGCAGTTAAGTCTGTGGCTCCAGATGACGTAGTCCACATAAAGCCTAAAGACCTGAGTTCTTGGCCCAGGATTACAGGGGTGATAAATGCTTCTTCCTCCTCTCTCTTTCTGCCTGCTAGTCTGCTACTTTCCTCAAAATACATACATACATACATACATACATACATACATGTAAATAAATAATTCTCTTTTTGTAAATAAATAATTCTCTAAACATTTTAAAACTCCTAAATATCATAAAGCCTACATAACCCAATTATCTTATTAATAATTGTCATTGCATCTATATGTATCAGCATCCAAATAAGATGAATAAATCCCAATGGTTGAAATAGCTTTCTAGTCTCTTTAAGTCTCTAGAATTGTCCTCAGCCTCTATTTCACTCCATTTTTCTATGGAAGAAACTTGTCCTGTAGAAGATATTTGTCCTGTAGCATTTTCTGCCCTCTGAATGCCACTGGTTACTTTCTAATAGTGTCATTTAACATGTTCCTCTCTTGGCTGGATTTTCTTATAAATTGTAAAATAAAAACCTGTTCAGATTCAAGTGGATTTTTTTTTTTTTCAGCAAGAAGGCTTCATAGATAATGCTTTCTTCCTTCTCCAGTGGGATGTAATTACATGAAGGAAAGGACATATTTTCTTGATTCAGTTGTTTAGATACTGATTCATATAAACTCAATGAAAACTATTGATAAGAGAGTTGGGACATTTGAACACTGAACAAAAACTTTATGACACTTTGGAATTCTAAATGCTTTATATCTGACCAATTAAAAAATAATTATTATTTATTTAGAGGAAGGAAGCAGGTAGGCAGGCAGAAAGAACACTTGGTGATGAGGTGGAGGGCCGGGTGTACTGATATGTATCTGAGGAATGCATATACGGGGAACCTACACATGTGAGTTTATTTTGTAAATTGTAAATTGTAATTGTAAATTGTAAATTGTAAATTGTAATTTGTAAAAACGAAGTTACTGCAAAAAAATGCTAAAAAAAATTCCTCCCAACCCAAAAAAAGGTTAGGAGGAAACAACAGGCAATGGATTTCATCTCTAGGATATGCAGTTAGGGTCTGGTTTCCTCCCCTGTAAAGTGGGGGTAAGTAAATCTACCTCTTGGAATTATTGTGGGATTAAATGAGTTCAGAGATACAAAATGTTTAGAACCGTGGCCAGCATGGCAAGAGCTGCATAAGAATAAGCAGTTGCTGATGCCATTTTACTGGTGTTGAAATGAGAATTGCTGCTGGTATGTTTAAACTATTTTTTTATGGTCACGTAATTGCTGAGTTCTCTAAGTCTGGACCATGGTGAGTTGTAAACCCAGATGAGCTAGAAAGTTTTTCCTCTTTCAATAGACTGAGCTAAATGAAGGTCTCTTATTTTCCTTCCTAGCAGGAACCAGTGATTTAATCCTTACTTAAAGCAAGCCCCTCCCATTCTTTTTAAAAGCATAATCGCAGTTTATTAGGAGTTTCCTATATTTTAATTACACGACTGATGTATGAATGTACTCCTTTTAAAAATAAGAAATACAGCTAAGGCTACAGTTCTCCTTGGCCACGCTTTATCTGTTTCCTCCCTTTCATTCTTGCTGTTAGCAATCTGGTTTGCACCCTTCTAGAACTTTGTCTCTGCATTTATTTAAACATAGATGTACTTTTTAAATGTATCCTATAGTTTCATATGTAAATAATGTTATATTGTAGGCATTGCTGTTCTACAACGTGCTTAAATAACTTCAAATGTGAATGCATTTCTAGCACACCCTGGTGGAGTAGCGGTTAGGGCAGCTGCCTCTGAAGGAGCGCAATCCAGACCTCCCAAGGTCCTGGGATGTGAGGGGAGAGGGAGAATGAAGATGAACAACTAAATAAAAATAAAGTCCTTCCTCCTCCTCTCTCTTTCTGCTTCCTTTCATTCCTTCAGCCTTAAGTGAATAGTTTCATTAGACACCGAATTGCCTGGGAAGACCTGGCTCTAAGTGTTCTCCAACCCCATATCCGGTCCCTCAGCAAACCAGTCCACTATCCCTGAAAACCAGATTCAGAATCTTACCACTTCTCACCGCCTCGCTACTATGCCTGGTCCTGCTTTAGCTTCCATTGCCCTGTGATCCATTCTTGATGATCTTACAGTGTGAGTCTTAGCTTTTAGTCAGACAGGCCCAGCAGAACGGAAAGCAGGGACTGGGACAGCTATTTGTACCCCCACGTCCATGGTGGTCTTATTCACATTAGCCAGATGGTGAAACCCACCCAAATGTCTCTCTGTAGACGAACAGAATTTAAAAAGTGCATCCAATACACACACAGTGGAATAGCAGGCAGCCTGAAAACAGAAGGAAACTGTCGCGTGCATGAAGGAACTTTGAAGACATTCTGCGCTGTGAAATAAACCAGCCACCAAAAGGCAACTGCTGTAAGATTCCACTGCGAGGTCCCTAGAGCGCTCAAATTTAGGGACAGATGGAGGTGACTGATCGTCAGTCGCTGGGAGGAATGAGGACCGGGCGTTGCTGTTAATGGGTGCGGGTTTTCTTTTTTGGAAGAGGAAACGTCTTGGAGAAGGTGGTGATTGTGCCTGAACAATGATGTGAGTGTACTTAGTGCCACTGAACTTAAAAATCATGGTTAAAATGGTAAATTTGCTGCCAAAAATGTAAAAAAACACTACTTTTTTTTTTTCAGTCCTATTACTTTGCCTCAAACCCACTAAAGTTCCTCTACCTCACTGACTGAAGACCAAAGTGCCTAAAGTGGACTGTAGGGCTGTCCCCGTGATTTTTACCCCCACCCCCTTCTCCTCTTAATCTCTCCTCCGAGTTCACTTCTAGACTGGGTTCCTCGCTGCTCCTCCTGGCCTCAGGGCCTCCGCACTCGGTGTTCCCTGGGTCAGACAGTGCAGGGCTGACTTCCTCACCTCCTTAGACTGAACAAGCTATGAAAACTGCAATACCCAGTGGCCTGGTGGCTCAGGCAGCAGCAAGCCTGTGGCTCCATCCGAGTCCACATACGGCCCAAGGATCCCGGTTCCCTACCTGGAGTAGGGTTGGTGGGGGCAGGGGACAAAAATGAACAACTAAGTGAATAAATAAACGCTTCTTCCTCTTCTCTCTGCCTTCCTTACTGCCTGCTACTTGCCTTCGTTGCCGCCTGCTTTCTGCCTTTAAAAAAAAAAAAAAAAAAGATCCAAACTCCACCCCTATCTTCTTCCATCTGAATTGTTTTTCTTCCTAGCAGTTACCACCATCTAAAGGATTTTTTAGATGCACCCTGACAAAGGAATGGATTAGTCAGCTACCTGGCTGCTGGCCACATATGCCAAGGACTGAGGTTCAAGACCTGGGACCAGGCTGAAAAACTAACTAAAATAAAGTGCTTCTTCCTTCCCTCTCTTCCTAATTGCCTCGGCTCGCCTTCGTTCTTGTTGCACCTTTCCTTTAAAAAATAAGAAAAGAAAGAAGGATTTTCCATCCTATGTGTTAACTGTCTTCCCTTCCTAGCCTGTAAGAGTGTTAGAGAGTTTTAAAGTCTCCATTCCAGCCAGGACCTGATCTTTCTCAAGATTCTGAGATGCAACTGAAAACCTTAATAGCAAAGTTGCAGTTTGTTCCCAGGTCTTCCTCTTCCCTAGGTCAAGGCCTCGCAATAGATTACATTTTTCATCTGGGTCAGTGAGGAGAAAAATAAAGGGCTCCAAGTGAGCAGGCAAGCCCTGAGCGCCAGTCTGGCTGCGTCCCTCGTGATCTGGGATATGTGGCTGAATTTCTCGGAACACAGTGAAAACTTCCAGTCTTGGCAGTGATCAGAGAGAGGCCTTGTGGCTGCCTGGCAGGCGGAGGTCAAGGCCAAATGGGGGTGCGTTCGCGTGCTGGGAACAGAGGTACCACTTAGATGTCCCCGGAACAGCAGGTTGGGGCCCCGGACACTGCAAGGGGCTCCAGGGCTCTGGGGTCTGCTCAGCTGCCATTCAGCTGCAGGTGACCCCTGCCAAACAGGAACAGAAGCTCCAGGTCTCTGTATCTCCTGGCAGCTTATTCTCTAGAAAATCAGGAAGCTGATTTTTACGCTCTGTTTCTAGCTTCTTTTTTTCTGAACATTGATTTAAATATTAAAAACAAAAACAAAAACAAAACACAAAAAACCTTAAATGCCATGTGATCAGACAAAGCAAGTTTGAAAACTCGATCTGCCCAGACCCCTAACACACACACACACACACACACACACACACCCCCAGCTCCACTCAACCAATTTACAAGGTCCAGAACATTTAAGAATATTTGCTTCCAGAGACCTGACTTTGCTGCTGTTTGCCTAAATTCCTTGACAGCTGCAAGTTTGTTTCTTTTCTGTAAAATGGGAACAAAAATAGAACCTCATAAAATCTTGGAGAAGATAATGGTGCCTCAGTGAATGATCCGGGTTGAAGCGGGGGGCGGTACCGAGCAAGAGGCCTGGGGAATGATGAGGAGAGAAAGTGTGATAACAAAAAAACAAAGCAAAGCAAAAAGATAGCATGGTGTCAGAGGCAGGGCAACCTGGGGGGAAGAGACTGAAGATGCAGGAACCCAGATGAGGATTCCACCAGCCACGGCAGAGATGGCAGAGATGCAGCGGCGCTGCAGAGAGAGGCACAGGACCCAAGGCAGGACCTTCCCATGTAAATACAGCAGTCGTCTGAGCGTCACTGCAGGACTTCACATTTCTGCTTGCTGTAGTCTATATGCTTAAGTTGAACCCCGATACTCCAGACTATCAAGATTCTGGGACGAGATCAACTGTCCCTCCTGATGTCCCAGTTTAGCTATAAAGGAAATGTCTAGCCTCGGACCCTGAAAAAATCCAGGTGCAGAGCCAGCTTCGGATAGAAGGCTCAAACGATGAAGCGAGGACCTAGTTTCTCTCTGTCGTCTTTCTGGGTGGGATTCATGGGAGTTATTTTTGTTTGTTTTTAAAATTAAGCTGCTAACTTATTATTAAAATCATGTAGCTCAGAAGCAGCCATAAGGAAGAAAGGCCAGGACAAGGTATGAGGGAGAACACGGAGCACCCCTGCCCTCTCCAAGGGCAGCACGCTCCCCGCGTCTCCATGTGTTCCCCAGCCTGGAAGCTCTTGGACCCCTCAGGCTCCAGGCTCACACACGCTCTTCAGAGCTGCAGTTCTACATCCGAGTGTCTCGGGCACCACTGCCTGGGAATGCAAAGAAAAAGCCCTGTGTGGTGTGTCGTTGATGATGGTTAAGCTGACTGAGGCCATGTCCCTCCCTCAAAACAATCAATATCCCAAGAGGGCTGTAATGTACTGACCACTAGGCTGTTATCAGCCCTCACTGGGTGGGTGATTAATTAAATCAACATGCCCAGGATCCAAATCTGGACTTAGGGCTGGTGACCCCAGGGCTAAATCACGAGCCACTACCTAAAGTGGAACAAATGATGCTCAGGACCCCCTCCTTTTGGAAAAAGAAATCTAAATATCCACCTTATTTTTTGTACAAAGTATTATAAAATGGTGGTGATAAAATACAACCTCTGACACCCCACTGATGACCAGAGTTGGCGTGGCTGATCTTGCATCCCCTTTCATATCTCATCAGCTCGTGGAGTCTGACTAACCTGATCCAAGCAGGAAGACTGCTCTTCCACATAGTATGTAACTAGCCACTAGAGCATCTTCGGGCCCTTAGAGACCTTCTACAATAGTCGTGAATCCATCCAGACATGAAGTCATCAGACTGCACCATAATTCTGCCCATGTGTCTTCATCTAGAAAAAGGTTTTTCGATGTGTGCTTAATTTGGCCAAATCTCCCATAGTGCTAAACACCTGGCAAAAGTTTCATGTGGACTCTGACATCCTTCAAACCAGAGTCCCTTGTGGAAAAAAGGAAAGAGGCTACATCATTCTTTACTTCTTTTTTAGTAGTATATTTTTAGAAAAGGTGCAGGTAGAAAAGCTGCAGTAGGCAGGCAGGAGAAAGAAACTTCTTTGTTTGATTTTTATTTAGTTGTTCACACTGGTTGCTTCCCAGCCAGTCAGGGCCTTGAACCCAGGGGATGTGGCCTGTGCTCCCTTGGAGGTGATTGATGCAACCACTACTCCACCTGGGCTGCTGCCAGAACAATTCTTTTCTTTCGCAACTGTTTAAGATAAAATTTGTCAACCTAACATCAACTAGTCTATAGTCCCTAGACACCCCAAAAACTCCATCTCCCCATTGAGAAGCATGACAAAAGAAAGCTATGTCATTTGTACATAGCTGCTCACAGTCACTTAGTCCCACAGGAGATGTATCTCAATAGTGTCCAACAATAAGTCCTAGCCAGGAAAATACAGGCGTGACACAAAAGAAAAACTCTTCAAATTTACATTCATTGAATGGAACCACATGAAACTGTCATTTTTGTAGGTCAATAATGGTCAATATCAACTATCTCATATGGAATAATTATATATACTAGGGCAGTGGTTTTCAAAATGTGGTCCAGAGACCCCGGGGCAGAGAGAATTCCAGACTCTTTCAAAACGAGCACGAGGTCCAATGATTTTCCTTGGAATACTAAGATGCTTTTTTCCTTTCTTATTTTATTTTATTTTTTTACCACGCTGACATTTGTGCTGACAAACGCAATGAGGAGTAACATTATAATGAGGTTGGATATTTTTATTTCAACTAAAACAACATCGCAACAGATCGAATGCAGAAATAGATATGAGAATCCATTTGTCTTTTATTAAGTCAGATATTAAAGAAATTTGCAAAAATAGTGAACAATGCCATTCTTTCCATTACTTTTTTTCTTTTGGAAAAACATTTTTCAGAAAGGTATTGTATTGGTGTTAGCATATATGAGTTTGTTGTTGTCAAATTTTCATGAATTAATAGTTTGATAGTATCTTTAAATTTCCAAGATAGTAATTATCAAAAGATGTAACCCACACCAGCGGAATCTCTCTAGGCTTTTCATAAATTTTAAAAGTATGAAGAATTTCAGAGACCAAGAACTATGAGAGTCCTTATAGTAGAACAATCTATGGAGAAATATACTTGAAATGAAATCAAAACAATAAAGAAAAAACTTAAAATATGGAGACATTACTGAGTTCAGAGATCACAGAATTTTTTTAGAGATCAATTTTTTTTAAACAGAAAAATAAAAAAAATTAATAATGAATCACCTAGGAACTCACCACCCATTACTAAAATTTACCATTTTATAATATTTAGTTTTTAGAAAAATGTAATTAATTGAATTTTCCAGCTAAAGTTAGACTCCCTTTGGTTCCCATTCCATTTCTGAACTATAAAATAAGGATAATATTTATTTCCATGGGATTCTGTGAATTTTAATATAAGTGCTTAGCACATCATCTGGTACAGTATAAACACTAAAAAAAGTTTGCTCTCATTATTATTCCAATTATTCTTGGTTTTCTTATGATTTTGAAGCTTCTGAAAATTCAGATACACAGTAGAATATGTTCTTGTTCAGTGCTGCATCGTATTCCATTAAAACCATTCCACATTTTATTATTTCATTACTACAAGTAATGACAATAATAAACTGTTTTCTACTTGTACAGATTCATTATAAAATTGAGAATGCAAATCCCACAATCCTATCATTCCACTTCTGGGTATTTACACACACATACAAAAAAAAAAAAAGCCCACAAAGCCACTAATTCAGAGAAATATATGCACCCCTGTGTTTACTGCAGTATTATATACAATAACCAAGAATTGGAAACTACCTAATTGCCCATCATCAGATGAGTGGATGAATGAATAAAGAAAATGTGGTACCTATACACAATGAAATACTACACAGTCCTAAAAAGAAGAAATACTGTCATTTGCAGCAACATGGATGGAACTAGAGGGGATCATGCTAAAAAGAAGTCAGAAGGAGAAAGACAAATACAGATGATCTCATTCATGTGTGGAATATAAAGAAACAAAGCAAAGGAACAGACAGAGCAAAACCAACCCTTGTACATTGACAATGGAACTGAGGTGACCTGAGGGGAAGAGGGTGGGGAGTGGGAGCAAGTGGTGGCGAGTCCAGTGGACAGTAGTGAAGGACTTTTGCTAATTGGGTGGTAGGAGTGCTGTGTGTCATGTAGTTGATGGAAGGTGAACCTACGCACTTGGGCTTATATTATTTTGCAAATCCAAGTTACCTCATTAAATATTAAAAATAAAATTAAACAAATTTAAGTTCATCACAGCGAGCCTTACATTATAGATTCAAAATCTGGGTTGCTGATTGTCTCCAGCAGGGCTCAGCCTCCTGCAGGCTCAGCCATGGTAGACAGAAAAAAGCCTTCCCTCCCCAAAATGTCTTTGTCCTCATTCCCAGAACCTGTGACTATATTCAATGACATGGCAAAGGGGAATTAAGATGGCAAGTAGAATTTAGGTTGGTAACCAGTTGACCTAGAAATGGAGAAATTATACTGCCTTATCTAAGGAAGGCAAATGTGGTTACAAGGGTACGTGGTAGACAGAGGCAGAGAGAACCAAAACGATGGCGTGTGAGACAGACTTGGTCAGACATTGCCCGGTGGCTGAGTTGGAGGAAGGGGCCCCACGCCAAGGAATGCAGGCAGTGTCTGAAAGCTAACGAGGGCAAGGACAGAGATTCTCCCCTAGCCTCTCCGGGAGCAACAGTCTTGCCCGAGTCTTGATTTTAGTGGTGTAAGACTTCAACCTCCAGAACCATAGGATAATAAATCTGTATTGAAAAGTCTCCACATGTGTGGTCATTTGCTTCGGAAGCAGGAGAAAAGGAATAGTCTCTCAAAGGCAGGAGAAAGAGGGCCGACTTTGGGGTTTGCTAGGATGTTTGACCCCTGACCTGCTGAAAAGGAAGTGATGATGGGAGGAACCAGCCCTGGGAGAAAGCCACCAGCAGCGTCCTCAACCACCTGGCAGGCAGTTTGAATTTCTAATGCAGGGGTGGGGCTTTGGGAATGATAAAGATCTGAGAGGCGGTGGCTGACGCTGAGAGAAGGGGAAGGTCACTGGGAAACGGAGGTGAGCGGTGGGCGACTTCAGAGGTCCGGTAAGTTGCCGGAAGGCTCCTGGGAAAATCAGCGCCGGGGCCTGTTCCCTGTTCCTGCAAACTCGCGACGATATCCCCACCTCGCCCGGAGGACAACCTGCGCCCGTGAGGGGTGTGGACGTGACGGGGGAGCGGTCGTGCCATGTGTTTGTGATGTGTTCTGGAGAGGTGACCAAGACAGATACACACGCGAGGTAGGATGGGGTGCTCGTGCAGGTGGCCTGTGACGTGCAGTGGGAGTGGGGAGCAGCAGTCTAGGAGAAACGCGGGTGGGGGTTCTGTGTACTCGTTTGTGGCCACTGTGAGTTTGGGGGCGCCCGGATTGCGGAAAGAGAATGGGGGTGCGCGCGCGGGGCGGTGGGGTGCTGGGTGCAGGTCGCACGCGAGTGCGCGCGCGTGCGGGACCGGAGCTTGGTGGGAGGGTCCCAGGGCGGTGGCGCGGGGATCCGGGCCACACCTGCAAGCCCCGCCCGCCGGCCTCCCGGGCTTCCCGCCCCGTCCGCGCGCTGCCTGGGCGTCCCCCGCGCCGCGCTCGGCCCGCGCACAGCCGCCCGGCCGCCGCCAGCAGCGAGCGTCTTCGCCCCGCGAGCCGCCGCGACAAGCAGGTAGGACAGCGACCCCGGCGCGTCGCGCCGTGTCCCCGCCTCCGTGTCCCACCGGAGGGCGCCTGGGCGCTCGGCGCTGGCGGGGAGCTCGCGGCACTGCCGGGACGCAGCCCCGGGCGCGAGGCAGGACTGTCGGGTGACAGGAGCCCCCTGCCGTGTGGGGCCTGCGGCGAGCCGCGAGGGTCTGGGGCCGTAGAGAGGGCTGCACCGTCGGAAGCACGGAGGGGCGGGGTGACCTGTCGTTCGGAGAGTGACAGCAGCGAAACTTGAGAGCGCGGGCTGCCGGCTGTGCGCCGCCGGGAGGTAAGACTCGTCTCTGGAATTATCTGACTTCAGTCCCACCGCGTCCGCGCGTGGTGGGCCTTCTTGTGCCCATTTTACAGAGGGGGAAACTGAGGGTCAGAGTGTGCAGACGCCCCTAGGTCTCCGGGACTTAGGCCAGCTGTGAACCCAGCAATCTGACCTCAGAGTCGGCCTCAGCCTCCTCTGTCAGCCGCCTCTGGGGAGTCCCCTAAGTGTCCCCTTTGGGGCCATGTCCCGAGGGGGGCAGATCTGAACAGCCTGCTCTCTGTCCCCCAGTGGGGGATATGTCAGGGGATCGTCACATCTCTTCTGCGCGCTGTGGTTGCCGGTGAGGGAGTGTGGCAGAGCGGGTGTGCACATGGATAAGGACTTGCCCCTCCATTGTGGAGAAACTGAGGTTCCGAGGAATTTAGGGAGAAATTGGTGGAGCGTCTCCCACCACACCAGGAGTGGGGACAGAACAGCCAAGATTGACAGCCAGGCTTCAGAGAGGTCATGGGGGACCTTCGTGAACACTCCCTAGGCCCTGACATCCCTGTGGCCCCAACGTGCCCGGGTGGCCCTCCCTACCCGCCCCCGCAACTGACCTGTGCGGGATATGTGAGTCTAGTGTCCTTTGTCTATAACCTCCCAACCCCTGCCCTCCCGCCCCCCAAGCCACCTTCGTATGTGTGATGCTCCTTCTAGTCCTTTCCTACAGCCGTGCAGTCATGGCCACAGAAAACCTGTAAAATGCGTAAAGATGCGGTGGGCGGGGCTTGACCAGAAATGGTGTGACCCATCCCTCTCCTTCTGCAACTTGACTTCCCTCCCTCATTTCATGGAGAGTTATGGATGCTGCGCGTGTCAATCTCGCTTACTTATTTTAACTACTGCCTAGTTTTCCACTAGGGGTGTGCCCACTGATGAGCATTTGGGTCATAAAAGTTGGGGGTTCGCTTTAGTTTCAACCTCTTCTGTAAATTGCCATCTCTGGGTTAAGTAAGATTTCTTGGTCGTTTAACTTTCAAGGGTCTGGCTTTGGGAACATGCTCCCCTCTCTCGTGCTACATGCAGATGCACTGGCACACGCCTCACATGTACTCACATTGGCTGGGTGTGCACACATATACACACGCGCACGTATCTATAACATACTGTGCACAGGTTCATACACATGTGCTCTGCATCCAGAGATACACACACACGCATAGGTACGTGTCTGCACACCTCTACCCTGTCTGCAGCAAGGATGAGCTTTGTACCTCCTCAAGCTGTGGTCTCTGCTGAATCTAAAATTCTGGGGTGGAGCCAGGCCCTAAGCCCCAGTGGGCAGAGCTCCCCTAAGGGACGTTTCCAGGAGTTCAAGATGCCCAGATGTCACTCCACCCTCCAATAGGAGACAAAGGACTGAGCAGCCATGGAGGACAGGCTGGAGTGTGCAGGGCTCTATTTGTGTACCACAAACTTCCCAGGTCTAAGCTGGACCTAAGAGCGTATTTGCCCTGGAATATGGAACAGGACCATCAAGAGTTTGGTGGAATGCCTGGTGGAAGCTAGTGGGGGGAACTGGAATCGGAGCTGCTTGAATTACAGTCCCAGCTCCAGCTTTCCTTAGCTCAGGCAGTTGCCTTCATCATCTGAGCCACTATTTTCACATCCTTAAAATGGGGGTGATGATAATGACAATCCCCCAACACTACTGAGTAAATGAGTGGGTGATGAAACAAAACCTTGCCAGCACTGGTAAGCGGGAAGTGTTGTCCTGGATGGGGAGACTGGAGATGACCTCTGGGTAGGGGTGATGCTTAGAGCCACCGTTTGGGACCTTGTCCACACCCCCAGGTGCAGGCTAGACCGTCTTGAGCGCTGAGTCGGACTGAGGATGAGATTTCTGCTTGTCGAGGGCTAAACCCTGACAGCAGGGTCCTGAGTTACCTAATAAAGGTCCTGTCTTAGCTAAGACCCCAAACAAAGTGAACCACGGTCCCCACTTTTGAGATACAGGAAAGTACAGACATCACCAAGGAGACTCTGGGTGACTTGGTGGGGCCCATTCTCCTTTGCAAATTTTAGATTATTCCCAAGATTTGAAAAAATGAGAAATGTTACCTCGAACTCTGTGTTTCTGGATTCTTTTGAGAACAGAGCACCAACAGAGCTTCCAAGCCCAGACTTCACATGTGGCTCCCTCTTAGACAGCGCAGGCACCCAGCATGTCACAGGCCCCAGGTGGCCCACCCGTCATTCATAAAGAGCAGCATGATACGAAAGCTAATACGTAAGGCAGCCTGCTTCTATAGCCCAGATCTGCCACCGCTTAGTTAGTGGTCTCAGGCCAATTATTTTTGTAACTCCATTTCCTCCTATGTAACATGGAGATAAAAAGTACAGTACTTGCCTCAAAGGGTTACTTAGGCATTAAATGAGTCAACATATTTAAACCTCTTAGAACAGTACTGGTGTATGGGAAATGCTAAGCAATGATGGAGCTGATCCTGATCTTGGTGGTGTGAATGGCCTGGTCCCTGTAATGGTGTGATTTGTACTTCAAATTGTACTCCATATAAAACACAGCGAAAACACAAGTGAAGGAGGAAGGAAGGAAAGGAACACTCTAAGTGCCTTCTTCAAATAAGATACTGCAATCCTAGATATTGTTTTCTGCCAAAGGACAGGAAGAGGAAAACATGTCAAGGAAAGATTTGGAGAAGGAACTTCTGAGGTGGGTTTTGAAGGATGAATAAGAGTTTTCTGAAGAACTGGAGTCAGAAAGGCATTTGTACATAAAGGAAATAGACTTTACAAATGCCCGGAGGCATAAGCAAGTGAAGTATGATTGGGAAGTGATGAGGAAGTCCATTGTGGCACTGAGGTGAGGTAGCTCAAAGTACCAGGAGAGGCAAGAATATGAGTCTAGGGAGAAAGGAAAAATAAAATAAAAAGAACTTTGAGGTCAGGATGGGGTTTGCAGCAGGAAAGGGAATGGGCACTTCTTGAGCACCTTCAGTGTGCAGATACTCTAAAAATTACCACCCCTGCCATCCTCAGAATGCCCCTGGGAAAGCCCCATTTCATGGATGAGTTAAAATGAGGTTCAGGGATGGGAAGCCACTTGCTCAAGAGCTGGGGCACTGGCACAGCTGAGGTCTAAGACCCGTGTACCCTGGCTGGGACTCAGCTTTCTTACTGTGAAGTAGACTTAGGACTAATCAAACCTACTGCCCAGGTTGGTGGTGAGGTGAGATGAGAAACTAGTGTGCAGGCCGGTGAGCAGGGCCAGGAACACAACAGGTGCTGTTGCTCCTTCGTTGGAGAGGCCGGTGCTCCTCCAGGTCTCAGCCTAACGCAACCACTGTCCACCTCAGCTGTGGGCCCTGGGGAGCGAATGATCTGGGCCTATGAGCCTCTAAATGTGGTCCCTGCCTGAAGTATCCACATCACCTGGAACTTGTTAGAAATGCTGATTTTCTCACTGCTGAGTCATGGACTCCAGGGTGGACCCAGCAATCTGTATTTTTTAAGAGAGGGTACAGATAGAAAGGAAGGTGACAGGCAAGCAGACAGGGAGAGGAGAAAGAAGCATTTTATTTATCTTATGTAGTTGTTCCTCTTAGTAGTTCTGTCCTGGCCCCAGTTCCTAAACCCATGTAGTTGGGAATACGAGTGGACTGCACCGGCCAGAGGCCACAGACTTAACCACTAAGTCACCAGGGTGCACCAAGCAATCTGTATTTTAATCAGGTGATTCTGATGCACATACAATTTCAGAATCACAGGCCTAGAGAAAAACGTCATTAGATCCCCTCTGGTCATGTCCCCACTAGAAGAATGCAGAGAATGAAAAATCTACAATGTGATGTAATCAAAACAGCACGATATTGGAGTAAAAGCAGACACAGATCAATGAAACAGAATAGAGAACCCAGGGACCCTCTGGTGAAGTAGCGGCTTGTTCAACTGCTTCCAGCTGAAACTCAGTCCACGAGCATCCCGAGGACCAGGATTCACCCCCCAGGCTGGGAGAACAACCAAGATGAATGACTAATTTAAAAAATAGAGTGCTTCTTCCTCTTCTCGCCTCCTGCCCACCTGCTTACTCGCCTTCATTCCTACCTGTACCTTTCCTTAAAAAAAAAAAGAAGCAGAATGGAGAGAAATAAACCCACATATATAAGTACAACTGACTTATGACAAAGGAGCCAAAGGCATCCACTGGAACAAGGAAAGTCTCACTAAATGGTGCCGGGAAAACTGCATAGCCGCTTGCAAAAGAATGAAACCAGACTCCTAGCAAACAGCATACATGTAAATGAGCTCCGCGTGGACTGAGGACTTGAATATCAGACCTGAAACCGTAAAGTTCACAGAAGGAAAAGTAGGTGACAAGCTCTTTAGCATCATCTTTAGAGGTGACTTTGTAGGTACATCTCCAAAGGCGAGCAGACTAAAGCAAAGTAAACAAAAGTGTCTTTGTCGAATTAATGAAAAGGCAGCCTGAACAATGGGAGAAGAGATTTGCAAATCAGCTATCAGGTGAAGTGCTAGTATTTAAAACTGATCAAGAACCCATAAAATGCGAAAGTCCGAACAACCTGCTTGAAAAATGGGTAGGAGATCTGTACAGACTCCTCCCAAGAAGACAGACAGATGGCCGACAGGCACATGGAAAGTTGCTCACCATCTCTTACTATAAGGGAAATGCAAATCAAAATGCCGAAGAGACCTCCCCTCACTCCTGGGAGAATGGCAATTATTAAAAGACAAGAAATGACAAATGTTAATGAGGCTGTGGAGAGGAAGAACTGAGGTTATTCTTCGTGAGAACTTGCCCCTTTCCTAGTCTTGCGGCCTCCCACCTGTCCACTTTGAGGGCCGGGGGCCAAGATTTGACTTTCAGAGGAGCCGTGTCCTAGTGGCAGGGCCCAGCCAGCTGAGAGGCTGAGAGGTGTTGCGAGAGGCTCCCCCAGCCCCTGTGTTGTGCAAGGGACAACAGTCTATGAGTCTCCAGTAAGTTGTCACTTAACATCATCAATAGGTTCTTGGTCATCGCAACTTCTAGCCAACAGACTATCACGAAGTCAGGTCCTTGAATGATATGCATTCAGCATTGCCTGGGATTTGTTTTCTCATCAGTATGACAACATTATTTGAGGACCCGCTGTATTTGCATACATACCGTAGCATCTGGGGGACACTGGAAGCTGGTGACATTGGCTGATTTGGGGAAGGGACACAGCCTTTCAGCTGAGGGGACATTCCCACTGCATATAAGTACTCTTTAGATTTTTTTTTTTGATACTCTTTAGAGAGTTATTTTGCCCTATACATGTATTATAGTTGCAAAGTCTAACCACACACCTCTTCTTTCTCCTATGTAAAACAAGCGTAACATGAAAGAGAAGGCAAACTCCCTCTTTTAATACATCTTCAATTATGTATTCCATAATTTTTTTAAGAAGTAAGACTTCTGATCATCCAAGAACAAGTACTGTATGACTCTGCTTGCATGAGGTACGCATACCAGACAGATTCACAGAGACGGATGCTGAGCAGAGGCCGGGGGAGGGCAGAGCAGGGACATGTGTTTTGCGGTGTTTTCCTGCTGTTATGGAGAATGGAAAATTCAGGAATTGGACAGTGGTTATGGCTGTATAACAATATGAATGCACTTAATGCCTCTAAAATGTACATTTAAAGTGGTTAAAATGGGGGTGCCCTTGTAAAAATGCTATAAATCCTACTAGAGTAGAAAGTTTCCCAATTCTCTTTATAAAGTCAGCACAAGCATGATATTAAAATCTGATGCACAATTGTGGCTCAGGTGGCTGAGGTGGCTGGGGTGTGGACCATGTAAAGCCCAAGGACCCAGGTTTGAGACCTGAGGCCGGGGGCGGGGGGGGCAACTAAAATAAACAAGCGAATAAATAAAAATGCTTCTTAAAAATGGTAAATTTTATGTTACATATTTGGCCACGAAATCATAATGAAGGCTGACACAAAAAAATAACAATTGAAAACGAAGAGGCTTTGGTATTGCATCACTTGGGTTCTCATCCTTGGTTCCACCACTTCTTGGCTGTGTGTACTCAATCAAATGTATGACTCCTCTAAGCCTCTGTTTTCCCACCTGCAAAATGGGGCCGTCTGGTCACAGAAATCCTGCAAGGATGGACGGTGTGAGCCACTAAACTCTGGCTCGACATCTCTGGAGCTGTTGTAGGAGGTAAACAGGAGAGTAGGGAGTCTGAGACCAGCCACTGGACCAAATATTAAGACCTGCAGAATCGAGTGGAGTGAATATCTAGAGACTTTGTAAAAGCATCATTCGTCTCTTTTTACCCCCTCATATTTGCCAACTAATTTAAGCGTGTTTCCACGCGGTGAATTTCAGCAGGTAGCGTCAGGCAGCACCTTGCCTGGTGGGGGCACAGAGGCGGCGGCCTTCACCTGGGCCCCTAGCCTACAGAGGTCCTTACTCTGCCATGATTTTTAACTGGGCAGCCTCAGCAAGTGACTGAACCTCTCTGTGCCTCTGTTTTCTCATCTGTCAAGGGGAGACGATAACCTTACCTCCTCCAGGATATCATAAAGAGGAATTTTTCTTTAGACTAAGGACATGGTGCCATGGGGGCTCAACCTGGAGGGGTTTCCTGGGGAGCGTTTGCTGAGATGGGTTAGGGAGACTGAAATAAGGTCAGGGGCGCCCTGCCGTTGGTGGGGACACAGCAAGACAGGCTCTGAGAGGTTCCAAGACGCCACGCAGACTTTCCTCCCTGAGGGGCAGTCTAAGCCCAGGGGCTGGGGGTCGGGAGCCACCGGTGGCCTTCGTAAAGTTTCCTTCCATCCTCCGGGACAGTCGGCCAGCCTTGCTCACTCCTGATGGGCCGGGGAGCTCGTTCTGGAGCCAAGGCCTGGAAGGAGGGCTCAGGGCTGGGACGTGGGGTGCGTCTCCCTCAGCAGCTGTGCCTGTCCTAGCTCCATCGAGGACCACAAGCAGGAGCAGGGGTCACCGTGCGACTGCCAGAAATCCCACTGTGTCTGTGAATGGGGCTTCTTTGTTCTGGGGAAAGACCCCACCCCGACCCGGGAAGGAGCACCCTGTCCTTTCTTGGGGCGCACCACCATGCATAGAGACTTGGGCGAGTTTGGTTAGTGAGACACTAACTACAAAGGACCTTCAGGGGCCAAGGCTGTGGAACAGAAGGCGGTCTCGTCCTGAAGGATTGTTTTGGAGACAAGGGGAAACGCGACATGCTCAGAGTGTGCCCGGCACTGGGAAGAGTTGGTGGTCATGGAAAGGGGAGTAAGGGTCAGGGCTGAGAGTTTGGACCAGCACCCACATTCCTGTCCTGGGCCTGCTCGAGTCTGGGTCTGGGGAGGGGGAGGACCTCCTGGTTCCCTGTGGAGCCTTTGTCCCCCACAGGGAGAAGGGGCCGTCTACTGGGTCGGGGAGTCCTGCTCACCACAGGCTGCCGGAGTGACATATCTGTCCTCAGATCATTAGCATCAAGTTTAGGTGTTAAAAAATCCCAGACCCTCTAACTCTCTTCTCAGGGAGGCTGTTTATGTAACATGAGAGTTAGGGAATCAGGCCAGCTGGAGGTGGGGATCAGCAGTAAGGGACCTTAGGACAGAAGCTCAGCCTCTCAGCCCCAACCCTCAGAGAGGGACTGGGAATAATAGTTCCTTCCTGGGGGTGGGAGAGACCTCAGGAGGTCTCCAGAGCTAAGTGCACTTTAGCTCGGTGGCTGGCAGGTAACTCACACCAGGCCCCACCCTTCTGATAACCTCCCTGGCTGGCCCTGCTCAGAGATGGGAGGAGAGCAGGGCAGTGGCAGGAAAGGCCTGGGCTGCAAAGCCTGTAATACCTTCCCTCTGGAATTCAGGGAAAGCTGAGGGATCAGAATCAGCCTCTGTGTGTGTGTGTGTGTGTGTGTGTTCATGCGTAGAGTTACACAGATTGTAACTCACTGGCTATCGGAGCAGGTGCTGGTCTGGGCCTCACCCCTCCATGACTCCTCTGATGACAGGACTGACAGCTCAGCCGTGAGATGACACACTTATTGGACACATCTGCCCCACATGAGTCAGAACTTGAGGGGTGGGGGTGACATTTCCTAGAATGTAAGAGTATTTGAGGAATGTTTTCTGGATACTACAACACTAGCTCACTAGCTCACAGAAAGTGGTTTTGTCGGCTTGTTCACTGCTTCATTGCTGTGGCCTCAGCTTCCAGCAGAGGCTCTGTGATTGAATGAAAGATGAATGGATGAATGCATGGATGGATAGTTGGATGGATGGATCGATGGATGGATGGATGGTGGATGGATGATGGATGGATGATGGGTGGATGAATGGTGGATGTACAATGGATAGATGGATGGATGCATGGTGGATGGATGATGGGTGGATGATGGGTGGATGGATAGATGGATGGATGGTAGATGGATGATAGATGAATGGTGAATGGATGATGGGCAGATGGATGGTGGATGGATGATGGGTGGATGGATGGTGGATGGTTGATGGGTGGATGGATGGTGGATGGATGATGGATGATTGGATGGTGGATGGATGTCAGCCCTGGGATAGGCACTGGGAGGTAAAGTGGCAAATAAGCCACAAGCCACAGTCTGCAGGAGCCCTTGGTTCCCACCTTGCAGTCCTCTCTCTACTCTTGCTACCACTCCTCACTCTGCACTGGTGTCCTCCCAATAGCAACTGGAACTGAGGTGGGTTGGGCTGGGTTCTTTTGGATCTTTCCATAGAGTCGGCTGAAAAGCCCACCCTGAAGTAACCTCCCAGCTGTCAGCTTCAAGCAGCATTCCATTCAATCGAGTCAAGTCACTCCTTCTGGGAACCATGGTTTTGCTTGCCTTATGGGGTTGAACTGGCTTCACCTTCTCTTTCAACACATAAGCTTTGGCCAGATAAATGCTGGCGGAAGCCATGTGGCTTTCTCCTCCACAGTAACAATGATAAACACAGGCAGCATTTTACAAACATGCGCTAACATGCCAAGGCATGTTTCTTTATTCCATGAAGTTCTTTCCGCAATCAGAAAGGGTCATGCAAGTATCACCCCCATTTGACAGAGAAATACAGAGAAGCAGAGCTCTGTTACTGCGTGATTTCATTATATTTCGACAATAGTCATCCAATGAAACTGGTGGTGTAATTGTCTGCTTTGTGTTGCTAAGAAGATGGGCTCAGAAGGTTAAGTAATTTGCTTAGACTCACACAGAGCTCAAAAACAGTGAGGCTGCAATTCAAACCCAAACTGTCTGCTGACTGCTCCCTCAGCCCTGCCTCTCCTCGGCCTCCTGCTGTCACCTGAGAGGTGAGCGTTTTTTGGAGGAGCAGAGCTTTTTACTCTGTGACATGGTCCTCGAAGCCTTTGGTTCACCTCAGTCAAGTATAAGGTTTCAACTGTTCACTCCCCAGGATCTACTCGGGGCCACTCTGTGGGCGAAGGTCCTAATCTCCCCCTAACAAACAGAACCCTGGCCCCAGATTCTCTGCCTCTAACTGTCCCTGGAAACCTGGCTCCCTCCTACCAGATGGCCACAGGGTGCTCTGGAAGGCCCAGAGGATAGACCTGCCTCCCAAGAACTTGGTTCTAAAACTTTGGCCCAGAGTTGAAAAATCTAAGTTGGATTTAAGAGTTTGGCCGGAAAGGGAGGTGTAGCAGGAAACAGGAGGACAGGTCAGGGTAACATGTCTGATTCATGCCTTTCCCTAGTGCTCAAGGAAGAGAGTGTTTGTTTAATAAATTCCAATGCAGCAAACCCTACTCTGGAGTCATAGGGCACAGGGAGCCCAGCTGACCCAACACTTAGAGATTCCTTACTGGGAACAAGCACCGTGAGCGTTGTCTTACCTGAGTGACCTCATTTACTCTGCAATTGCCATCATCACCTTCATTCCCAACATCATCATCAATCCTCCATCTCCATCATGTCCATCCTCTCCATCACCATCATCTCCATCATGTCCATCCTCACTGACCCATCATCTCCATCACTATCATCTTCATCATCTCCGCATCACTATACCATCATCATCATCTCCTTCCTTCTCCTCATCTCCATCATCTCCACATCACTATCCCATCATCATCAACACCATCCTCCACCTCACTATGCCATCATCATCATCTCCTTCCTTCTCATCTCCATCATCTCCACATCATTATCCCATCATCATCATCACCATCCTCCACCTCATCACCTTCTCCTCCTCATCACCATCCTTCTCCATCATCATCATCACCATCACCATCCTTCTCCTCATCTCCATCATCTCCAGCCTCACTGTCCCATCCTCTCCATCAGCATCATCTCCATCATCTCCACATCACTATCCCATCATCATCATCATCATCATCATCATCATCATCACCATCCTCCATCTCATCACCTTCTCCTCCTCATCACCATCCTTCTCCATCATCATCATCACTTCCATCACCATTATCATTACTGAACACAAGGAGGCTTGCTGCTGGGGGTGCATCAACCTAAAGACAGAACCTAGTCAGTCATTGGAAGCAGACACTTTTATTTACTTGCTGCAAGTCAAGGGACAAAGAGATAATCCTCAAAGGACTATCTTCCCAGAAAAGGTTTCGGGCAAACTTGTTTATATTCTGTGAGAGGAAAAGGAAGTGGGTCTCATTGGGCAGTTGCTGGGCTGGACGGGGCTTCTTTTGCAGTCTGAGTTCAGCTCTCACTCCTGTCCACGTTCCGCGTGCTCATCTCACACACAGAGAATAGTGGTTAAGCTCCCCCTTGGGCAAATGTGTCATATGGTAATGAGCTGTGGGTCTCTGCAGGTCATCTCTTCATCAGACTGCTCATGCTCAGGCTGTTGCCCCATTTGGAGAATAATGTTGGAACAAGTTCTTGCAGAGCTTAGGCCTTCTGCCATGCAAGAGAAGTGATTTTGCGTTCCTTCTCCCCACACCCTTGCTTCAGTTTTTGCAATTGGGACACCCCCACACACACACACATTATCACCAACTCTTCCGTCATCGTCTCCGTCATCCCTGTCAACAGCAACATCATGATCACGATCACCCACATAGTGTCTCAGAGTGCGGTCCAACCTCAGATGGTGATACAGACCCAGAGGACGTGACACCTCCACCCTTTAGAGATACTGTTGAGTTGAGCCCTAAAGTCTGAAAGACCCAAATCTGATTTCTAGCTCAGCCACATTCTAGCTGTGTGGCTTTGGGCAGGTGACCTCACCCCTCTGAACCTCAGAGACCCAGTCTGTAAATCAGGGGTGATCCCAGTTCCGGCTTCCTGGGGTTGTGGCGAGTGTCCCGTGGGCAGGTGCATACAAAGCCCAGATGCAGGCCCTGGTTCAAAGCAAAAGCAAAACAAGCACAGGGACTCTCGGCGGGGAGGCGGGCATCAGTTGAGAGAACAGCTGAAGCCGCCGAGCTCCCAGAAGCCCTGAATGGTGAAGAGCTGGGACTGCCCAGCGTGAGAACAAGTGCTGGGGCCGGTGTGGGGGCACGGTGGCCAGGGCTAGAGAGACCATTCCAGGGCCCTTCTTGCTTCCCAAGGAGACTGGGTGTAGAGGGGGACAAGGGAGCTCTCACCTGGAGCAGGGCTGAGATTCAGAGCTGGAGCTGTGATCAGTCCCATCTGAGGGGGTCAGGGAGCGAGATCCTTTCCAAGCTGGACAGAGATGTTCTCAGGAAGCATCATCCGCTCTGGCTCCTGACCCAAGGGGATCCCCAAATCTGCCAGCCACTCAGCATTCATGCTGCATTTCCCTTTGTGATGAGTTATTTCTGAATGGCAGTAACTATGAACATCCCAAGTCAATCCAACACCAAGAAGGGTCTTCAGGGCCCCTGTGACTGGCATGAGGGTTGTGTGCACCAACATCCCAGGGGTGTCGTTCAGTGAGGACCCATACAACCTGCACACTCACAGGGGGCCCCTCTGCCTGACCCCTTCTTCCTGGAGAGGGTGAAGAATCTGCCTTGGGCGCCTCAAGCCTGACTGCAACTCAGGGCAGAGAAGGTGGAGTGGTCTCTGAATGCCCTCAGGAGGCAGAGAATGCAGTTTGCTGCCCAAGGGTGGTCCCTGAGAAAGTTTTATCTGGGCCTTGTGGTGACTGGGGATGGACGCGGATTACTGATTGTCCTTAACAGAGATTATTGAGAGGCAATAGGGCAAAAGGGGTTATGAGAGCAGACTCTGGAGTCAGACACACCTGGACTCAATTCTGCTCTGCGGCTCTCACTGTGTGACTTTGAGCAAATCACCTCACCTCTCTGTGCCTCCACTTCCTCATGTAAAACATGGGCCTCTAATACTACCACGGGTATATACTGGTTCTCCTGCTATTGAGGAGTGGCTTTGAGCAAGAGACCAAATGACACGGGTAAAGCTCTAGGCATTGTGCCCGCCCCATAGTAAATGGCCACTGGTTTATTAAAGGTCAGTGGTATCGCAGGTCAGGGAGGTGGGGCTCCGAGTCGCCCATTGAAAGTCAGCTCGCTGAACTCCAGTGGGGCGATGAAGGATTTAGGGCCCAATCTTCAATCTTGATCTGGCCCAGAGCCAGAGCAAGCCCATACGTGCTCTGGCCTGTCAACATAACCTTCTGAGAATTGAGTGCTACTAAGGTTTCGGAAATTATGGAGGCGAGATTGTGAGTGCACAAAGCAGGAAGGAGAAGAGAGCTCGTCGCCAGCCCTCCATGTCCTCAGTGTATTCATTCCTCCAGCCCAGGGGTCAGCAAAGTGCAGCCCCAAGGCCCAGCTCAGCCCACCCCTTGTGCAGCCTGGGAGCTCAGAAGGGTTTTTCCTGGGTTGAAGAAAATCATGAGAAACATTCTGTGACACGTGCAGATGATATGAAATTCCAAAGTCCATGTGTGTCAAGTATCATTGAAACACAGTCACAATATGTTTTCTAAAGCCATCGAGCAGCTGCCATCAACTGTAGGAGCAGACAAGCCTAAAATATTACTGAGTCTTTGACTCCTGCTCCAGCCCGGGAGTTCCAAAATCTGTTGTATATTGAATTACGAGGGGACTTTTTGGTGCTCAGATTGCACCCCAGATCAAGCCAGTCAGAACATCTGGGATGCCAGTCAGGCATCCGGATTTTGTCAAGATCTGCAGGTAGGCTCATCACGCAGTCGAGGTTGAAGACCCCTGTGCCTTCTCTTCTTGAGTCCCTACTGTGTGCCTCTGGTCTTGCCTGGAAGGGCAGGTCCCCAGCTCAGAAAACCTGCCCAGTATTTAAGGCACCTTTCTGCTCCCAAAGCCTATGGCCATCACCACAAACCAGCCGACAGTCTTATCTTATGTGACCCACATAGTCATTTTCCAGTTGGGAGCTTTCACTTCCCTTTGGATTTCCAGATTCTTTTGAAAACTTGGAAGCTCTACCTGTCTGCTGAGCTCACACTTCCCAATGGCTCTTATCAGCTGCATCTGACTTGGTTTCTTTTGTATGTTAAGGTCACCTCTGTGGGTCCTGAAGGCATCTGAGTTGGAAGTCCCTGGCTTCATAGTGAGGAGCTCGAAGCTAGGGATTTTCAAATGTGAATATGCCCACGTGGCCCCTGGGATCTTGGTCAGTGCAGATTCTGATGCAGCAGGTCAAGTGCAGCCAGAATTGTGTGTCTGATAAGCAGCTAGATGATGCTGGTCTGTCGGTCCTGCAGCCAGACTTTGAATAATAAGGCTGTCGGCTTTGGTTCTCAGAATCTTCTGGAGACTGGGAGCTGTTCAAACCTAGATTGTTTGTTCAAACCCAGAGTTTCTGTTTCAGGAGGTCTGGGGTGGGGCCTGAGGATTTGCCCTTCCGGAACTTCCCAAGGGCGAGCCCGGCAGCTGGTCTGGGACAGACTGAGAACTACCACTCTTGGTCCTGCCCTGTGTGTCTGACCCACAGGCTCTCACCTACAGTGGGGTGCTCTTAGGTCCCCCCAAGGAAGGATTTTTATTCTCTCTGAAGTCAGACTCCTTGACACTCAGCTGTTGCCAAGGGAATAAGGTCTTTGTGGGTTACTTTGATCAATCTGTGACCAGACCCAAGCAGTTTCAAGATCTCAATTTATTTGTTTTTCCTGCTCCTTAACCTGCCACCCCAGTCCCAGATCTCGAACCCAAGTCCTTGGGCTTTCCGTGGCCTGCACCTTAGCTCCTGAGTCACAGGGATGCTCAAGTTCACAATTTAAAGACAATGGACCCCAGACAGAGCAGTTTGTTGCAGATTTCTTCCTTGTTCCAAGGGGTTCTGATCTGTGCATCTTACGGCCAAGGGACCGCCAAAGAGCTGCCAGGGAGCCTGCTCAAATGGATTGAGCCCTGGAGACGGGGTCTTGAATGGACCTTGGCCTGAAGTCACTGGGAAGGAGGATGGGACCACAGCCACAGAGGGCTGTGACTCCTGCCACCGTGGGTACATGGGCAGGGCCCACTCTCGGGTCGGCTGGGCCCAGCGCCATCAGCCATGACTGCTTTGAACAAGAATGACCACCTGGGCCAGGACCGGTTCCTGGAGTCCTTGAACTTGAGAGAGCTGGCAGCCGAATCTGGATGGGTGAACTTAAGGAGATCAGAGATTGTAAATTATTTCATTCTCTTCCTAGACCCTGAAGAGGAGGGACTGGCTGCCTCCTCGGGGCTCTAGAAGCCAGAAACCCCTGCTGCTGTCATTCCCAGGCAGGGTCTCACAGTCTCATGTGCCAGGCCAGCAAATGGGGCCTGGCCCCGGGAGTGGGCAATGAATGTGCGGAGCGATTCAGACCGCTCGGGGCAAACCCTGGCTCTCCACCCACTGCCGGTGACCTTGGGCAGCTGTGGCAGCTGAGATTTCTACAGAATTGACTCAAGGATTAAATGAGATGACGCTGGTTAAGTGCCGTGACACTTCCTGGCAGCAGTGGTGCTCAACCGATGGTGGCCGCTGTTATCAGCATAAGAATACGTATTAATTATGATTATTTAGTTATGTCAGCGGTCCCACCACAGCCTCCCTCCCATTCTTTTGCAGCCTGGCAGACAGAACAGTTTCCTTATGCTCAGAAAAGCACCGATTTGGCAGTACTTGTATTCATTCCAGATTCAACTCACCTCCACACACGTGTGGGGTGCCGGCCATGGTTCAAGGTCAATGTTGTCTGATAGAAATAGAACACAAGCCCCAAATCCCAGCCATGTAAGCCACTTGAAATGTTCTCATAGTCACAATTTTCAGAAAGTAAAAAGACACTTTTTATGACTTCTAATAATCACGGGAGGGAACCCATATGTTCAAAGTATGATCACTGAACTGTGATCAGTAGTAACCATCACTGAGATTTTTTTAGGCTCCATGGCTTTTTCCAAGTTGTCTTTGTGCTTGAAAACAAACAGAGCATAAAGCTGCCCACCTCAGCCCTGTGAGCTTCCTCCATGTAAGCAGTCTCTGCACTCCTTTGATCTTGCACACCCGTTTTCCATCTCCCTCTTTCACACTTTGCCTTTGTACTTAGTAGCATCTCCCTCCAACTGGCTTCGCATGCTGGAGACTCACTGCAGGCAGACAGCGGCTTCTTAACCCCCAGAGAGGCTCTGCTCTTGGGGTAAAGCACCAGCAGGACACACAGGAAAGGAAGAAATAGATGAGCCTATTTCCGATGGTGTTAGAAAAACACGTGGGGCCGTGGCTGGAGTGCTCTAGGGATGACAACGCTCCCCCCAAGAGCTGGTATTTGAACTGAGACTTGGAAGCAGTCTTACGGAGATCTAGGCTGGCGGTCCTCCTCCCTCCCCACACGCCAGACTCTGTGCAGAGGCTGAAAAACACATCCAGATGGGTGCACCCTGGTGGAGTAGCAGTTAAGTCCACCTCCTCCAGCCAGCACAATCCACAGACATTCCAAGGCCCTGAGTTCGCATCCAGGGGCCAGAGAGAGCAACTAAGTAAAGTAAATAAAATGTTTCTTCCTCCTCTCTCTTCCTGCCCGCTTGTCTACTTGTCTTCCTACCTGTCTGCAACTTTCCTTTAAAAAATAGTACACACACACATGCACACGCGCGCACACACACACACCAGACCCTGCCACCTCCTGCCGAGTCGGAATCCCTGGTCGCGGGCTCTGGAAGTGTCCTCGTATCCTAAGGCACAGCTCGGGGCTCCAGGGGCACAGAAGCAGCGGAATCATGCTGGCGCATTAGAGGACAGAGGTGAGGGAGGGAGGGAGGGTAGGAGGTGATGCTGAAGGGCACAGGGCCCCGACCTCACTGACTCCTGAGTTTACGGAGCTTGGCTTCTATTATCCTAAGAACCATTGCTGGATCCGTCACAGGAAAACTTCAAGGTCTTTTTGCCAAGTGTTGTCTGAGTAAAGACAAAAACAAACAAAAAATTAGGTTCAAGGCACCTCCTATGGACCAGAGCCCGCCATTAAGGAAGGACTTCCAAGGCAGGAGGTTAAGCATGGAAGTGTGTCTCCCTCGGTCAGAGGGGAAAAGATAGGTGAGCTTAGGCTGAACCATTCCCACTAGAGATGTGGTGGGGGGAGACTGACAGACTCCAGAGGGAACCCCAGTCCCCCCGGCTCGTCCTCCAACACCCTCATGTCTCCTGGTTCCCTCTCTGTTTGCAGTTTCTGTGTGTTTGCTCGGGCTGCTTGAACAAAACACTGAAGGCAGAAAGGCTTACCCAGTAACAGTAATTTTCTCACTCTCTTGGAAGCCTATGGTCAAGGCGTCAGCAGGGCTGGTCTGTCCCTTGACCTCTCTGCTCACCCTGTCCCATAAGCTCTTTTCTCTCAGGCACAAATCGCTGGTGTCTCTTTGGGGGTCCAGATGTCCTCCTCTCAGAAAGGCCAGTCCAATTGTTGGCCGTATTTTCATCTGGCTGCCTCCTTTAAGATCCTCCATCGAAACACAATCACAGGTTGAGCTACGGGGGGCTAGGTGCCCACGTCTGTCTGGAGAGTAACACAATTCAGCTCCCAAATAGCTCAAAGTGGCAGACGGGGCGGGAGACTGGGTGCTCCTCTTCCCTGCTCTCCCCTCCCTCTGCACACACAAGTTGCGGTCACATTGGGAAAGTTTAGATGAAAGCTCCCTTCCCGTCGGAAAGGCTTCTAGACATGACCAGTGCCGGCAGCCATACCAGGATGTTGCAGCTCCAAGTCTTCTCCACCTCCCAGCCCCGATGCCCAGATCTGTGTATTGAGCACCCGCTGTGTGCAAAGTTCCAAGCTCAGGCATCGAGGACTCTGTCCAGGGACCTCCCCACCCCACAGGCCAGATGCACAACCATCTAGATGGCGGAGAAGAAGGGCGGGCTGCAGAATACGCTACGGGGCTGTGAAGAAGGGGCGATGACTTCTCATGAGGACGGGGAAGCTTCTTGGAAGAGGTGTCATTGGCGCTGAGTAGGGAAAGACATGTGGGATTTGTGGGGTGAACACACTCAGGAATGGGGAATAGTGTGAATAACAGCTGGGGAGGGAATCTCAGAGTAGCCTGCGGTCCCGTCCAACTGGGACATGAGACGCGAAAGGGCAATTGTTCACAGATCTTCATCCCTCTCTGTGCGCCAAGTGCTTCACATTTGCAGTTTTATCCTCACACCAACCCAGTGAAGGAGGTTCTGTTTCCCCCACATTGTACCGATGGGAAAATCAGGGCACAGAGAGGGTAGGTCAATTTCATAAGCTCACACAGCGAGGGACATAACCCAGCAGGGATTCAAACCCAGGCTCTTCACCACAGTCCTATTTCCAAAGGAACTGGGGGGATAAAGAGTAGGTCAGGGCCCTCTTGTAAGGCATTTTGAAAGCTAACAAAGGGTTTGATCTTATGCTGCAGACAACGGGAGCGGTTGAAAGTTTCTGATATAGTGACAGCTAAGCCTCTGGGAAGTTCGTTCCACAACCAAATCCTTCTCTTACCATGCTGGGAAACTCCCCAGCCAGCACCTCTCCTTTCTAAAGCAGCTGAGTACGTAAACATTCATACTCCACTCTGCAGAGAAGTGTGTAAACTTAGCAGTCATGTTCTCATCCTTCTTTCCCCTAATAGCCATACTAATAGCCAACAATTACTCAACACCATGCCAAGTGCTTTATTGTCACCCCCAGTGGAGGCATGTGACACTCAGAGGTGAGGTGACGGGCCCCAGACTCCACCTAAGCTGACGCCAGAGCTCAGATTTTTAATAGCAGCAGAATAATCCCTGTTTCCTAGAGGAAGACTTTGTTCACAGAGTTGGGCCTGCTGTGTGAGCCTCCAGATATTACCAGGTTGACTTGTTTTTCTGATTTGACTCAGGGACACTGCATTTTATTCACACTGGAAAAGCCACCTGCCTCCTCCACAACCCTGGAAGCATCCAGGGCTTGGCAGATGCCATCCGCTCCAAGGCCTCCAGCCTCGGCGAGACAGGCGGGAGGGAGCAAATGAAACTGACCACATTCTTCCCTGTCCCTGTCAACGCTCACCACCCATCCAGGGCAAGCAGACACCTGCCTGGCTGGGTAGGGGCAGGGCTGTGAGCTTGTGAGCTCCTATTGGCACCCCCAAGTCGTGTGGTCATTAAGATGTGATGACATCACCGCTCCGGGCACCAGGCCTGATGGGCGAGGTGTTTTCCCAGGTAATTGCAATGGTGCAGGATAAGGCCTGGGGTAGCTGAATCTTGACAATAAGGAAAGCAAACCCCATAGTCGGACTCTGTCAACAAGGATTTGGAAGACAGGAGCCAGGACATACACATTCTGATGCCACCACTTCCGAAATGCACCTTGGGTTCACCCTGTCCCCAAGAGGAAAGGAAAGGTGCCCCTGCCTACACTGTGTGTCAGGCACCTGGAGACCCCAGGCAGAATTGCACCCACCTCATTGGTTTCCTTTTTGAATATTACAAGAAAACTATACATGTAAAATGGGATTTCGGAAAACATTGAACTATCAGAACACAAGCTGAAATGTACATCCAAACTGAACTTCTCTTACAAACCCGGTTCTGCCAAATATTAGACAGTTAATTCTCACCAGTCATGCACTCCCCCTGCCCCTGTTCCCAGATTGCATCTAAAACTAACAAACAAACAAACAAACAAAAACCTGTATTTTACTTAAAAAGTTCTTCTATGTACCTCTAACGCCCGAAAACATCCTTCTACCCACTGGTTAATTTCTGTTGTCAGTGTTTGCTTCCTTTTTCTCAAAATCTTAATATTTTACAAGTGGACTATCGCAGGAGTAAGAGCTCAGACTCTAACCCCATGCTATGTGGATTCAAATTCTATTTCTGCCCCTTGATCATCTGAGCAAGACAAACTATGATCCAGTTTTCTCTTCTGCAAAACAGATAAAAATCACATCTACCTCATCGACTTGTCAGGATTTATGCAAGATGCCCAATCGCTTCTGTCACGTAACAGGTGCTAATAAATATCCTCTGTGCTTAAAACGAGAAAAGAAAACCCTGTAATTCCCACTGCCCTAACGTTCATTTCCCCTGACTATTGATTTTTCCATATAGTTATCATCTCGAATTTCATCACGTAGCATTCTGTCATCAGCCTTTATCCAGGTTCCTGTACAAAATCAGTTTGTTATTTTATTATATCAGTGTTATAGGTTGCTTGTAGAAAATGTACAAACACAGATAAAGTAAAAATCATTTTTAAAATTTCCTCAAGATCCTTCTACCCAAAGATAATCACCATAAACATTCAGGTAATCCCACCCATTTTTCCTATGCATGTAGATACGAAGTCATATATTCTTAAATTTTATTATTTTTATTATTTTTATATTTTTAATTTATTTATTTTAAAGAAAAGGTGCAGGCTGGAATGAAAATGATCAGAGACGAGCAGGAAGAGAGAAGAGGAAGAAGATTTTACTTATTTTATTTAGCTGTTCGTCTTGGTTGTTGCCAACCCCACCCCTGGGTCTTGAACCCTTGGACGTATGTGGACTATTAAGACAGATTAACCATTAAGCCACCAGGGCATGCCTCTCTCTATGTTTTTTAAATATTTGCAGAGGTAACTTTGACTTACAGAATTATGTTAAGTCCATAATCCATATTTTTTAAACAAAAATAACCATCCTTCCATCCTGTGCTATATTGGTATTCGCCACACGCATTGGCTCCTGGTGAACATTTTGGTTTTCTTGCTGTGAGCATCAGGTTCATACACAGAAGCTGGGCAGTGAGGCTTTCATCACCACCGGGTGTGGTCACCTCTAAAACCCACCTGTGGTAGTTGGCTACCAGGTGAATAAGGAAATGACAAACCAGGAGCACTTGGCCTCATGACAAGACGGTTCCTCCAAGGCTTAGCAGATTAGTCAACGCCAGATGCCTGCTTGCTTCTCCTTTCAAAGGCCATTCAGAAAGAAAAGAGTAGGCACACCCTGGTGGAGTAGCAATTAGGTCAGACACCTCCGGAGGAGCACAGTCCACCTGCATACCAAGGACTGGGGTTTGCCTCCCGGATTCTGAGGGGAAACAACCAATGTAAACATCTGAAGTGAAATGAAGCAAAGTGCTTCTTTCTCCTCTCTCTTCCTGTCTGCCTGCTAACTCCCCTTCATTCCTGCTTGCACCAGGAAGGGAAGGAGGGAGGGAGGAGTGCTTTCCTCGAAGCTATGGCCACATCTGACTTAGAGTTTGGGGACTTCGGGCAGAGGTGGAAGGACATGTGTCAAGCTACTCCTGGGATGGACCTGATGGCATCCTAGACCCAGCAGTGGAGAAACCAACAGAACGGGTTTTGTGGCCACTCCACCATGTGCACAAGATAACGCCACGCACAGCAGCTGGGGCCCAGGGGTCAGCACTGTCATTTGCCTTTGAGTGGAACATGGTGAAGTATTTTGTCAAATCTGGGGAGTTTTCAAGGCAAGGGAGGATCTCTGCAGAATCTGTCACCCTCTGCAGCACGGCGCTCGTGGAGACGGCTTGCAGATGGGGCTCAGAGAAGCATCTCTCATCTCGGTAATTATTTAGGTTGAGGTGTACTAGAAAACACGTGTAATTAGTAGCACCAAACCTGTGATCTTGTGGGCATTCTTGCTTAGGACAAAGCTAGAGAGCTAGAGTAGGCATGTCAGTAAAGACAAGAGTGAGTCAACAGACAGAGATACGAAGTCAACGAGTGTGATTGGTACCCATTGGCAGCCCATGGCGGTGGCACTCCAGGTCTGCCTGTGTGCGTCCTGCAGCTGATCTGGGGAGAGACCGTCCTCTTCGGTCCAATCTTTGACCTGCCTTTGCTACAGGAGGCCTCTGTCTTCAGCTCCATTGCAAGCTGGACTCAAGAACCCAGAAGGGACTGGAAACGGTCAGCCCAGATATATCATGTGAATTCCTAAAACCTGGAAGTTGCTCTGGCTGGCACTTTTGAACATGGACGTGCAGCACTGTGGGAAACGCCACTGTGGGCTGGGTTTCACCACCCTGAGCATTTCTGTGAGACTCAGAAAGGGATTCGTGTATCTGAGATTTTCTAGATCTTGGATTTTCATCCTGGTCTAAGAAGGGATGCGGCAGGTCTCCAAATAATTGGCCATTCTATTTGTGTGCAGGAGATTCCTTACCAAGAAAAGGCTTGTAACGCTCAGCTCTTGACTGGAGCTGGGAAAGTGAGTGATGCATGGTCACCAGGAAGGGGTCCCGGGCTCTGTGGCACCCACAGAAAGTGCAGGCTGAGGTTTCTCATCCTTGTGGTTATTTTCTTTTGTGAGCTTTATAACTTTCACTATCAGAAAAATGAGCTCTGAAAGTTAGCTTGGTTAGGTGTTATAAGAGGCATAGAAATTGTGAAAGAAAATGCCCTTCTTTTTTAGAGGAACCTATGGAGGGACGTAAGAGTCAGATATCATGGGGTCAGGAATTTGCTTTAAAAAGGGAGGGGAGAGGGAGGAAAAAGAAGACAGGAGGCAGGAGTGGAGGAAAGAAAGAAATAGAGAAGGGATAGATAAAGTATGTGTGACAATATTGTTGAATCTGGGCAAAGACTACCTGGGGAGTTGTTATATCATTTCTCCACTTTTGTTATGTTTGGAATACTTTTACCAAAAAATGCTTAACATTTAGATGCGCT
Source organism: Solenodon paradoxus (assembly GCA_004363575.1). Taxonomy (NCBI): domain Eukaryota; kingdom Metazoa; phylum Chordata; class Mammalia; order Eulipotyphla; family Solenodontidae; genus Solenodon; species Solenodon paradoxus. Next base: position 94,312 of record RJWH01003720.1, on the reverse strand, counting down.
CTGATGGAGTAACTGTTAGTTTCGCCACCTCCGACTGGCACAATCCACATACATACCAAGAACCAGGGTTTGCATCCCAGGGCGGGGAAGGGGAGGGGAACAACCTAGATGAACCACTAAATAAAAAATAGAGTGCTTCTTCCTCCTCTGTCTGCCTGCCTACTTGCTTTCATTCCTGCCTGCATCTTCCCTAAAAAAAAAAAAAAGAGTATGTGTTATTTATATTATATAGTAGCAATTGTGAAAAAGTAAAGCACAACTTTATGCCGTGACTTCTCACCCGATGTGAACATTTTCACACTAGAATGTGGAACTCGGGCCCTCGGTGACATTCCTGAGGCACTAAAATTGGGGTGCTAGTTGTAAGAATGCACTGCTTCCTCTTGAGAATCAGAATATAAGGGAGAGGAACAGATTTCATGACTTAAAGTTTTGTTTGCACTATAATTAGAGGTGGAACCACCGGGCATGCTCTGGTGATCATGCCACAAACATCCCAAGGACGTGGGTTTGCATCCTGGGTTAGGGAGAAACAACCAGTGTGAACAGCTAAATAAAAATCAAATTCTTCTTCCTCCTCTCTCTTCCTGCCTTCTCTGCTCGCCTTCATTCTGCCCACATCTTTGCTTCAACAACAACCGAAAACTTTAAAGATTAAAATTAAAATTTTCAGAAAGTTCCCTAAAATTTAGAATTAAAAAAAAAGTATTCCCTGTTTCATCCTGGGATAAGAAGTTGACAAAAGACTGTACCCGACTTTTTTTAATTTTCGATTTTTATTAAACAAATGTTTTAAGCAGGTTAACGGTATAATTGCATGACTTTTAAAATGCACCACTCCTCCCTGCCACCATGCATCCTGTCACTAACCAAGGGCCTGGGTGTGGGCCCTGACCCCGCCCCCGGAAGTTGTGCCACACACCTTATCAAACTCGCTGCGGCTCACCCTCACCGGACGCTGGATATCAGCACGTATCGTCACCGAAGGGTTGAGCCACCTCGGCCTGGTTGGCACGATACAGGTTTAGGTGTGCTGCGTGCTAAATCAGCTTCTATATAGGATGCAACAATTTTATCACCACCTGCCCGGTGCTTCCGTCACCATATAATGGATCCCAGGTAACCAGCTCGCCCACCCCTTTCTCCTCCCTCCTTTCTTGCAGCCACTGCATTGATCTTGTAGACTAAACATCTATTTTTGTTTGATTTAGTTCATGTGTTTGCTTGGTGTCTCTGTGCAGCACAGCAGTGAAATCATGCAGTGTCCGTCCCTTTCTGGCTTCTCTCACTGAGCACAAATCTCTCTAGATCCTCCCATGTTGTTGCAAGTGGCAGGATTGAACCCTTTGTGACAGCTGAGCAGTATCCTTTGTGTGGACGGACATGTCTTCTTTGTCCATTCGTGTGTCCAGTGGGCATGCGGGTTGTTTCCAGCTCTTAACTATGGTCAATAATGCTGAATGAACCTGGGGGTGTGCCTTTCTCTGCCAAATTGGTGTTTTGTTTTTCCGGCAATTACTCAGAAGGAAGATAACTGGACCATATGGAATTTCAATGACTGGAGGAATCTCCAGACTGTTTTCCATAATGGTGGCACCATTCTCCATTCCCACCAGTTGTGGCCAAGTGTTCCGTTTCCTCCTCTTCCGCACCTGCATGTGCTGCTTCCGCTCTTCCGGCGCATCGCCGTTCGCACAGGTGTGAGGTGATGTCTTATTATTGTTTGGCTTACGGGATGCCACTTTCTTTTTGTATTTGGAAAACCACGTATTTTTCTTCCACTTGCATGGGCCCTTGGATGAATCGGAGCGAATGGGAGCCGATGCGCATAGAACTGTAGAACCAGGTACCATCCTAGCCTCCTGCAGAGGAGGGTGTAATGTTGTCCCCAGAATTCAGGTGACGTGGAGGCCAGGGGACACCATGTAGGCTGCCCCAGGTTGCAGAGCACACCTGAACAAGCCCAAAGCTTGACTCTAGCACCGCAGTCCTGAACTGCTCCCCTCTCCAGAGGGTGCCCTGAAAACTGTTTTTATTGGATTATTTTTTCCACATTGAAGGGAATTCAACCCCACTGTCTAGTAATGGAGCAGGAGATGTTTTCTTTTCTTTTCTTCTTTTTGAATTTCATATTTATCGAGGTAACTTTGCTTTACAAAGTAAAACATTCCTCAAATACACGCTGACACACCCCACCCGCCACCGAATTACCAAGAGATCTTCACCATCATCCACAGGGCCCGCCTCCCCCGGCCCCACTCCCTACTGGTAGCTTCCGTTCTGTTGCCAAGTGTCCAACGGTTGGTCTTGTTGAGTCTGTTCCTTTGCTTCGTCTCTTCACGGTCCACCTGTAAGTGAGGTCATCTGGTGTCCATCCTTCTTCTTTTAACTTACTTCACTGAACATGGGAGACTTTTTCATTTCGAAAGTGTGGCCCTGCCCAGTGCAATGACAGTGTCTGTGGCTCCGGGCAGAAGCTGCCGTTGGGCAGGACGGACCTTCTGGGTGGGTGCGGCCTCTGGGGACCCAGGACGCGGCTCTTGGAGCGGGGACTGGACTTCGCTCCCATTCCCGCCACCCAACCTGAACAGGCCGAAGCGGAGCCATTATCCACCCCTACGCCACGCGGTCAGGGAGGAAGGCAGCTGTGAGCAGCCGTTCTTGGGACCGCAGAGGCCTTGTTACCCTCAGGAGCCTCAACCACCAGGATTTACCTCAGGCCGAGAGGGGTGCGGGCCTTGGCAGGGCCGGGAAGGTAGTTGGAGGGGCCGTCCAGTTTCCGTGTGGGGCCTGAGGGTGAGCGTGTGAGGCGGGCTGTGGGGTCTCCTGTGCTCCAGGCCTCCCTGGAGCTATGGGAAGGGGACACAGCAGGCTGAGGACCACAGCTATAACTTCACCGCTCAGTTTTCCAAGGGCCCTGCCCCCCAAAGGTGGTTCTGAGCACTTAACTGACATCACTGCTCCGCCTTCATCCCAGGACCAGCCGGACTGGCTCAGCAGGGCCACTCTGCGTAACTTGCTTGCAGCACACGGCCTGGTGCAGCTGGGGGAGATGGTCAGGCCTCCCCGACAGGCTTCAGCCAGGGGGGCCGCGCCTCCTGAGCCCTGCTGGGCCATGTTCAGAGCTGCGACCTCGGCCCCACGGGCTCTCTTCCTTTCCAGCACCCTGTCTCACAGAGTTTATGTCCCAATTGGCCTCTTCTGCGAAGATGGTTTCTTTTTGCTTGGGGACAAAGGCAGAGTGCTGGCACCTGAATTTGCAGGTGTCCCTTCAAGAAGACGCCAACAGGCGGGTGCCCCCAGCCAGCCTTCCTCGTGGAGCCCACACCTCTTGTTTTGCAGGAGGGATTCCAGATCCAGCTCGGGGCTCTGCCTGGGCACCTGCATGCTGGTGGGCCACATGAGGGCAGAGGCTGGAGGGCAGGAGGGCAGGAGGCAGAGGCACCAGGCGGGGTCAGGGGGCAACAGACTTACAGAGAAACCGCAGGCGGGAGGCAGCCGCAGGGAGATGTTTCTACCTCCCAGGCACCCCGCCACCCCACAGAGAGGCCTGCCGGGCCCAGGGCACCTGCAGGGGTGGTGAGGGCTCACCCAGGCAGGACCCCGGGCCTCTTGGCATCCTCCGCATGGATGAATGTAGAAAGTGGCTGCCAGTGGTCCACACGTGGGCGCTGTGCCTGGCAGACTGGGATCAGGTGCAGCTGTTTGCAGGGGGTGTCTGGGCAGCCATGTGGGGACCTCCGGGACCATGGAATTTCTCTCCAGGAAGGACTCAGTCCCACAAGGAGCTGTGACCCCAGAGGACACGTCTGTGGGATGCGGTCAGAAGCCTAGAAGGAGACCCATCCTCAAGGACCTGGGCGGTGACCTCAGCACGGCATTGCCTAAATTCTTCGCATTTCAGGGCTGGAATGAAAGTGCTTCTACGCCAGCTTTCCCAGTCAGCACGCGTGGCAGACAGCCAGGGAGCGTATCTGTGTAGTGCACTCCTGTACAGGGACAGGGCGGCAGCATGTGGATGATGGCAGGGCGGCCCAGCCCCCCAAGGGCCAAATGCATTTGCACATCGGCGCCCTGGGCGCACGCAGCGCGCGGCGGGCAGGCCCGTGGCGGTTCGCTGGTCCCGCTGAGTGAGCGGAGCCCGCACCGGACACGCGGCCGCTCTTCCTCGCTTTGCCCGGGAAGCTCTTGGGGGCCGCGGGGAGCAGTTGGTACCCCGTCCTCCCCACAGCCGCCGCACAGGTTTTTCGGACATGGCCGATCCACATAAATGTCCAAAAGTGCTTGCTCTTTGCGGTATTTTTTTCTGTCCTCCCCGGGCACGCTGACACACGAAGCAGGGATTTCTTTATGACTTACTGACGGAGGATGGTACCTAGAGCAGTGCTGAGCACACGGTAGGTGCTTAATCAATATTTATGGACTGTAGAAATGAAGAGATTAAATATCGATATGGTCCAAACTACTACGGTTAAAAGGAGTAACTCACATATTTTTCACAATACTGTTGCATCATTTGTTTATTGTTAAATACACATAAGAGTTCTTTCTGTTCGAACCGTGCTTATGTGGCTTAGAAGTATTTCTTTTTTTAATCCGTGGGCATGATAGTGCAAGAAATTAAATTAACTTCAAATGGGTATACATCTATCCATCCATCGCTTTCCATTTAAATGTAAGTTGTATGTTTTTATTACTAACTGCCCGGGTGTTCTCCAGAATGGCTTAGCAGAAATCCACACAATAAAGGAAGATGTCTTTTTCTTATTTTTAAAGGAAAGGTGCAGACAGGAATGAAGGCAAGTAGGCAGGCAGGCAGGAAGAGGGAGGAGAAAGAAGCACTTTTGTTTTATTTTTCATTTAGTTGTTCATATTAGATTTCCCTCCTGGGCCCAGGACTCGAATTCAGGAGCATGTGGCCTGCGTCCTTTGGAGGCGACTGACCTAACCGCTACTCCACCAGGATGCACCGGGAGTACATTGTAGTTTAAAGTCTCCTTCCCTGCCCTGCCTCTCAGACACGAAGTCTCCCTCTTGAAGGCAGCCTGTGTCACTATGTTCTTGTGTGACTCTTGGAAGTGGACTTTGCACACACAAGTAAATATCACCAGACATTCCCCCCACCCCCACCCCGCCCCACCTCTCTTTGTTTTGTGCACAGATGCATGCAGGCTTTTTGTGCTGTCTGCCCTTCCTTTTCTCTCACTTCCCTATATGCCCTGGCAATATTCTCCGCCTCTGATCGGTTCAGATAAGACCTCCGGGAGGACTGAAGTGGGAGGTGTGTTTCTTATCGGTGCCATTAGTCAGGCTGAGTGTGACTTGATGGGAGGGCCCTAGATGTGGATGAACTGCCTCATTGGAGCGGAGGGGTGTGTGTGTGTGTGTGTGTGTGCGCGAGCAGGGAGGCGGCCCCTGTGCAGTACGGCAGGCTTCCCGACACCTCCTGGGATAGGAGCAGAGGTCATCATGAGTGTGGGTGAGGTGGCTGGAAGCCAGGTGACCTGGTTTCTATTTCCAGATCTGACTCACTGTGGCGGTGGGTAAGTCCCTCTGTGCCCTCATGAATAATTGTACCTGCCACAGCATACCCAAAAGGATGACATGACGATACACGAGAAAATGTGCGGAAGAGATGGTACTGTGCCAACCGGGTAGAAAACAGTGAGTAGAGGATTTCCTAAAGCGTGATCAGCAAGATGACTTGTTTTTCATTTATTTTAATTTCATTTTGCTGTTCACACTGGTTTTCTCCCCCTGGACCCGGGACACAAATCCAGGGGTATGTGGGCTGAGCTCCTTCGGAGGCGAGTGACTTAACCGCTACTCCACCAGGGTGCGCCACAAGATGTTTTAAGTGGTGTACAGAGGAATCCTTTTTAAAATTTTTATTTTTTACAGCATATAAGACAACCTTTATTAGAAAAGTTATACATAACATGTCATCAGCTATTTTCCAGAACAATGTCAAAACTGATAAGCAATAAAAACCAAGCTAGCAGCATATGTCAAAGAAATTCATGCCTTTGCTGTAATCAGACATTCAGTCACTCAGTGTCTTTTCATAAAGGGGGAGGAACCTATGAGATTGGAAGTAAAGCTGCAATGTTATACCGTTGTCATTCTGAAGAAATGGAATCATTGAAATAGTTATAGAAACCGTATGAGTTAACAAATTTTAAATATTTCACATAATCTTAAATTATGGAATCTACACTGAAGTGTGAGTTTTAAGAGTGATTCCCCTACACACACACACACACACACACACACACACACACACACACACACACAGAGTCATGCCAATACTTAAGCTGAAACTCTCACTAAGAGCCATTTTGTCCTAAAAAATAAAGACCTGTTTTGATCATCATAATAGTCATCATAATTTCTGGCATGATTTGGTCTGCAGAGGGAATTTTTTTAAATAGCAAAATTATTTTAATGTGCAGTAGGCAAAAATGGTTTAGCACACCAAACTTAGGGTAGCCTGTTGCTTAACATTCATAATATTTATTGCTTAGGGCAAGGCTGAATTTTTTCAAGCAAAAAAGAAATCAGCGATTTGGTGGGGGCAGAGTGCATTGACATATATCTGGGGAATGGAGAAGCTGCACATATGGGGAACCTACACCTATGAGTTTATTTTAATGTGTAGAATAAGTTACTACAAAACAATGAAGGAAAACAAAAAAAAAATAGATATCAGCAGAGGTTATATGTATGAAGTAAATGATTCGATTGCTATCAGACTTAAGCAAAAACTATAATGTGGTTTGTAAAATGTTTTGGAAACATTGAAGTAGCAGGTATTGTGGGATCCCTCCCACAAAATCAAAATCAAACTTACAAATATGATATGAAAACTCACTTTCAGGATTCATTTTTATTTATGCAAACATAGACACAGTAAATCAGGTGTTGACAAGTTTTTCCTGTAAAGGGCCAGAATGATAAAGATTTGAGACCAGACAAGTTTCTGTCTCATCTTCTTTTTACGACCCGTTAAAACAGAAAAGGCTTCCTTAGCTCAAACAAGACTTGGGCTGAATTTAGAGCTGAAATTTGCAGTAAATTAGTTTATTGAGCATAATAGCTGTTTGGTCCCCAAATGTAGGTAAAACAACCTGAATGGGACCCATTTATTAATGACAATTATTTAATAACATTAATGTTTGAATTAGCCTCCCCCTGTTTTCAGTATTATTACGAACTCATGGATATTTTAATGCGTTTAATAAGTTTTGGTTTTGACAGGCTTAAAAAAAGTGATGCTCCAATTACCGCATCTTTGCTAGTAAGGATCCCTTCAAGGATGCCTTTTGCCCACCCCGCCAGTAGTCCTTGATACCTTCCTTTGCTTTGTGATATGCTAAGCCATCCCAAGCTCACCTTGTGCATTTCCTGCCCTGAATGTGCTCTCAGGCATTCTTTTAAGAAGCCCTGGTTCTTTCTTAATCAGGTATGGTATTTAGAAGCCAAAATGCGGGCGCCTAGGATGATCATATTTGCATTTTGTAAATAGAAATGATGCCAGGGCATGTCGGAGCCCCCGGAGAGGTCCATCTGCTCCACTTAAACTCCCCTTCACCATCTCGAGCTTGGTGCAGTGAACCCCGATCTGTGGTGCTGACCTCGCTGAGGCGTTCAGGAACAAAGGGGCAGTCATGTTCTGGGCTGCCCTCACAGAGGCAGCTGCATGAAAGGTTTTTCAATAACCATCGTCAAATCCGTTTTCAAGTTAACCTTCAATTAACTCTGTAAATCCAGCTGCCCCGAACTCTTCTTCCTTGACAACCTTGTATAATTGAGGAGGTGCTGCAAAAATAAATACAGGGGGGCTTAATGAAAACACTTGACCTACCATTTATGGGGTCACAAACCCAGATGCCCACTAAGCTAAAGCAGGGAATTGAAAAATAAAGAGGCGTGCCCTGATGGAGTAACAGTTTAGTCAACTGCTTTCGGCTCAGAGTGAAAGCCACATACATCCCAAGGGCCCGGATTCAAGACCCGGGGCCAGGATGCAAACCAAGATAAACTACTAAATAAAATAAATAAAATAGAGTATTTCTTCCTCCCCTCTCCTCCTGCCTGCCTGTCTCTGCTCACCTTCATCCCTGCCGGTTCCTTTGAAAATAAGTAAGTAAAGTGGACTGGGTAGAAGAAAGCAGGGAATGGGGAGAATTAGGGAGCAGAGGTCCCCCTTGAGGGTGGGTGCTTTCAGTTCTAACAGAATGTTGTCATGTGGGTACACTTAGGAGCTCTTTCTGATTTTCAAGCAGAAGCAAACAAGGCATGAAGAAAGAGGAGGAAGAAGCATTTAATTTATTTTATGTAGTTGTTCATCTTTCATTATATCCACTGACCCTGGATCGTGAACCTGGGACTTTGGAATATATGTGGACTGTGCCCAAATAATACTTGATTCCTAGATTTTTTTTGAAATATATGAAATCTCATAATTTTAAAATGGCAGTAAATTGAAATGTTTTGCTAAAGCTTTAAATAAAATTTATGTACAATAGCATACCACCATTTTTAAGTATAGCATTTGATGAGTTGTGACAAATGTATCCACCCAGCTAGGCAGCATCCCACTCAAGGCACAGAACATTTTCATTACCTCCAAAAGGTTCTCTTTCTGTCAAGCCACTCTTCACTGCAGGCCCAGGCAATCACTCATCTGTCTCTGTCTCTACAGATTAGTATGTCTTCTCTAGGGCTTTCTACAAGCAGAATCATACAGTACCTACTCTCTTGTTTCTGGCTTCTTTTATTGAGCATGATTTTTATGTCTGTCTGTGTTGCAATGCATCAGTGGTTGGTTCCTTTTTATTGTAGAATAGTATTCCATTGTATGGCTAGGTCGCAATTTATTTATTCACCTGTTGGTAGACATTTGGATTGTTTGCCCTGTAGGGTTATTCATGAATAAGGCTGCTGTGAATATATATGTACAAGTCTTTGTGTGGACACATGCTTTCCGTTCTCTCCAATAAATAAAGGGGAATTGCTAGGTCACAGATAAGTGTCCTTTTAACTTTATGAGAAACTACCAGACTGTTTTCCACGGTGACTGTACTGTTTGGTATTCCATCCGGTCATGGAGGGAGGGATGTGATGGCTCCATGTCCCCAGTAGCACTAGGACCGCCATTGCTTTTAGTGGGTGGGAAATGATATCTTGCTGCATTTCCCCAGTGACTAATGGCGTTAAGCATCTTATCATGCATTTATGGGCCATTCATCTATCTATCTTCTTTTATGGGTGTCTTTTCAAATCATTCGCCCATTTTCTGTTGGGTGGTTTACCTTCTTAGTATTGAGTTGTAAGAATTCTTTATATAGTCTGTATGCAAATTCTTTGTAAGACGTATTATTACAAATACTTTCTTCCAGTGACTTCACTATTTTAATAGTGGGTCCTGAAGGACAGCGTATTTTAAGTTTAAGAAAGTATAATTTAAAAGCGTCTTTCTTTTATGATTCAGGATAGTATAGTCCTGTCAAAAGATCTTTGCCTAACCCCAAGGTGGCCCAGACTGTCTCCTGAGCTTTCCCTTGGACGCTTTACAGTTTGGGTTCTTGTGTTTGGGTCTCTGATTCACTTTATGTTCATTTTTTATTCTAGTGTAGGGTAGGAGCTGGGATTCACGTTTTCGCATGTGGACACTCATTTGTTCCAGCACCTTTTGTTGAAAATAATATCCTTTCTGCAATGAATTACCTTGGCACTTTTGTAGGTCTGTTTCTGGACTCTTTTTTATTCCATTTATCAGTGTGTCATTCCATCAATTTCATACTGTTCTGATTATCATACCCTAGAAAGACTTGATATCAGACCATTTGTGTCCTTCAGTTTTGTTCTTCTTTTTCCAAAAAAGATGGCTTTTCTATTTTCCATATGAAGTTCTGAATCAGTTGGTTAATTCCTCGAATAGTCTGTTCCGTTTTTGATGGAGATTGAGTCAATGCTAGACGTGAATTTGAGGGTCACTGACATTTTAACAATATGGAGTCTTCTGATCTATGAACAAAATAGAGCTCTCCATTTATTTAGGTTTTCTTTCATTTCAATAGTTGTTTAAACACACACACACACAGAGACACACACACACACACACACACACACACACACACAAAAGGCGCCGAGAAAATTAAATGAGAAAAGACAGTCTTGGAGCAGATGGGTGCCCTCATGACAAAGAATAAAATTGAACCTTTACCTCATACCACATACACATACTCAAACTGGATCAAGAAGCATCTAAATATAAAAGCCAAAACAATAAAACTCTTAGAAAATGAATCTCAGGAATTAATTTCGATGACTTTGGATTAAGTAATGGATTCTTAGTTATGACACCAAACCACAAGCAACTGAGGAAACGGAGTTACACATTTATGAAGTTACACATCATAAAAACTGAACTGCCGTGCTTCAAAGGACATCATCCAGAAAGTGATAAGATAACGTGCAGAATGAAAGAACAGTTTTATAAATGCTTTACCTGATAAGGACTCGTATAGAGGTGATAAAGATATAAATAAAAAAGATATAAATAACTTAGGAACTTAGGAAGACACTCCTATTAGAAATAAGCACTGAATTGGTGTTTCTCCAAAGAGGTATTGGCAAGATAATGGCTAGAATGGCAAATCAGCACATGAAAAGATGGTCAACAACATTAGTCATCAGGAAAATGCAAGTCGAAACAAAAATACCCATGCTCAGTCAGATGGCTGCTGTAAGTGCCAGTAATGGATCACAAGTGTTAGAGAGGCTGTGGGGAAGCTGGGGCACTCACACGCTGCTGGTGGGGTTGTGCAGCAGTGCTGTCATGTGGGACACAGGGCAGTTCTTTAAACGATCAAACATAGAATTACCATACAACGCAGTGGTTATACTCACTCTTAGGTCGATATCTAAGAGAAATGAAAATGTAGGACTACGCACACACTTGCCCATGATGGCTCATAGCAGTAGGATTCGTAATAACCAAAAAGCAAAAATGACCCAAATGTCCATCCATTGATGAATGGGAATAAATGGTCATCTCTCCATAAACCAGAATGTTATTTGGCAATACAAAGAATTAAAGTTCTGATAGATGCTCCAACATGAATGAACTTGAAAAACATTATTATAAACCAGTCACACAAAAAAAAACATGTTATATATGGTTCCGTTCATATGAAATATCTAGAATAGACAGAAGAGACAGAAAATAAATTAGTGGTTGCCTGGGATGAGGGAGGCTGGAGGAAGGAGTGAGGAGGGAGTGCTAATGGGCACAACATTTCTTTGAGAGGAGATGAAGATGTTTTAAAATTTATTAGAGGGATGTTAAAACAGCTCTATGATACATCAAAATCCACTGAATTCTAACTTTAATTGGATGACATGACATATGAACTATATCTCAATAACTACTTTAAAAAGGTGATAGTATTTTTAAAAATACTGTGCTTAAAAGGAACAAATGACACATAACCAACATCTGCACCAGAACTGAGGTGACCAAGAGGAAATGGGCCAGGCGGGGGCACATGGTGGCGGGGCCCACTGGACAGTGGGGAAGAACACGTGGTGATGTGGTGGAGGGCAGGGTATGTGGACATGTATCTAAGGAATGGGGAACCTGTACATAGGAAATTATTTTAATGTGCAGAATAATTGCTACAATAAAAAATAAATTATAAAAAAATGTTGCTTACTGTCAACCACCACAACAAAAAAAGACAGCCTTTTACAAACTTACTACAGAGCACGGGCCATCCATTTGCAACCTGCATTCAGAACCACTTTGAAGTGTCCCAAACAAATGACCACAGTAGCATGTATGTATGTTTTGTCAAAATAATAAGTAGAGACACAAACTGGGTTCCCAGTGATCTTTCCACCAGGACACTGAGTCAGGTCTCAGGAAAAAAATCTGTCTTCAAACGAAGCTTTCTTATGTGAAAATGGTTGTACAGCACATTCGCTGTTTTTGCGTTTGCTGCCAGAAACAGTGGCCACAAGTTCAAGGCCAGGGTGTAGAGGGTGCCTGTGACCCTCCAAGCCTGCCCATGTCCACTCATCCTGCACCCTTATCTCCATTGGTCCCATTGGTTTAAGCTATAGGCTGATTCAAACCTTCCCACACACACTGGAAACCATCACCTTGATGGGAGCAGCATAAAGCTCCGGGCAGCATTTATTGATATCTGCTTGGCCAGTGGTCCGAGGAACTGAGCTCCTTCGGAGATAAACCTGTTCTCGGTACACTTCTTTCCTTACAGAGTTGCTCCTTGCAATGCTGCTGTTGACTCTTTTTTTATAGAGATCTCTTTTGTGTGTATATGTAAACCTCAAGGCCTATCTCTCCCACCAATAAAAATAAACCCATGGAAAACAGAATGTTCATTCCAACTAGATTCTGTTGTCTGACAAGTCTCCCAACCCAAAAGTCATTGTTAAACTGAGATATCAGCAGAGGGTGGTTGTTTTGTTCTCTGTGGTTTTGGTGTTTTTGCTTCCTGGTTGCAGGTCTCTAACTGGGTCTACATATTTTATACCCAGTGCCTTAGCTGCCTGAGCCATGAGTTGGTGGAGGCGGGTAATTTGCCCCTGGTATTTGATTAATGTCGAGGACCTATTTGTACCAGACTGAGACTTTCTTCTTGATTGAACCAGAATAATTTAATGAGAATGGGAAACAGTGATGACCCTTTGTCTGTTTCTTCCATTTATTTATTAGCACCTAACATGCTGTGTCACTCTTAGGCCTTAGGGTGCTAGACTTTGCAAGACAGACAAAACTCTAGTCCTTTCCACGTTAACAGTTGTGGATCATAATGTCTAACAATGTAATAGCACATGGAGCCTTGCACTGCTTGAGTCACAGTAAACACTTAGTATTTGATGCTGCTGTTTTCACTGTTATGATCATTCCTATTTCTTTATTACCTCAGAGCAAGGAAGGGGGATTGGGTCAGTCTGTGACCATCTGTCCGACAGCCATGATCACCTGGACAGGTATGTGGAACTCGATTCCCTCAGAGTTACAGGGGGAAATCCCTAACGCTATGGCCAGGAATGCCAGGGGTGTTACTTCCTATATCTGAACATTAGATCAGGAAAGAATCTGTGCAAGTTTGAAATCTCTATTGAGATGTGAAGGTCCGGCCTTATTCCGGTGGCTGTTTGTTGATGATCTAGGCACTGTGCTGGGTTTATCAGGGATAGAGAGCCGCTACCCTCAGGGGGCTTGTGATCTCCTAGGAGTCAGATGCAACAGGCACAGCGGAATGAGGTAGATTTCTTTTTCTGTTAAGATTTAGATGATTGCAAATGACAGACATCTAATTTGGGTCAGCATAAGAGAGAAAGAAAACATATTGGGTCCCATATCTGAAAAGCCAGGAATAAATGACTTCAGGAATGGCTGGATCCAGGTGTTCAAATGATACTGTCAGAAATCTCTCCATCTGGTGGCCTGACTTTCCTCTGCTTTGGCTTTATTCTCAGGTAGTCTCCCCATTTGGGGTGCCAAATACCACCAGCTTGGCTGTCTTCACTAAAAGGAAGCTCTCTTCCTCAGTTTTTACAGCATACAGTAATAGAATTTGGTGTCAGTGGTTCAAAGTGGGGTCATGTGAGCCCCCTCCCCTGCCCAGGCAAAAGGTGAAGGCTGACCTAGCAACTCACACCTGAGACAAGGGGCAGCCCCCCCACCCTCACCCCGAGGATAGATCAGAGAAAGGTAAAGACTCTTAGAGGAGGTTGAGGGTCCTCCCTGCCAGGGGTCAGGACAGCTTCATGAAGGAGGCCAGATGCGGCTCCAAAGATAGGTTTCTTGCTCTGTGCCTGGGGAGAAGGAAGGAAGAAACTGGTATTTCCTGAGAAACCATTATGTGCAGGGTTGGGTGACAGGTGTCTTGATTAATTTCACAAGAACCCTGACTGCTCCAGCAGATGGGAAACAGTCTCCGAAAGGTTAGCCTCTCCTCCACCACCCAGAGTCCCTGGGCCCAGCCTCACCCACCCCGTCCGTGTCCCGGAGCAGCTGAGTGCTCTTCCCGGGTCACAGATATGATGATCATCCCTCCATAGGTTTCAACTCTCCTGGGAGTGAGACCAAATCCTTAATATGGCCCGCAAGGCCCTGCTCACCCTCCCAGGCACCCTCCCTTCAAAAGCCCCCCCCAGGCCAAGTGTTCATCCTTCAACTCTCAGCTTCTCCAAGAACCCTCAGACTTGGGGTGGGGTCCCCTTCTGTCATGCCAGTAGCTGACACTTAAATGCCAGGCATTAATCCACGCACGACATACCTCCCTTCCATCCTCATAACACCCCTGAAGTTGGAGGCTAACTACCCATTTTACAGATGAGGATGCCGAGGCCCTGGGAAGTAGTCGCCAGAAGTCACACAGTTGGAAAATGGTAGAAGCAAGATTCAAACCAGACTTTCGGCCCCAGCATCCTCCTCCTTAGCCACCACGCTTTACTGCCTCTGGGATCTGAGCACACCACGTCCCAACCCTGCCTCTCACGCTTTGCATCCGTGCACTTTGGGTGGGTTATTTGATTAGCAGCTGTCTGTATCACGGCAGCTGACATGCGGAGCACTTCGTGGGGACTAGATCAGTACTTAGCGCTCCTGCACCTCAGCCAGCTCCACCCTCTCAGCAATCCGGTACCCACCCCACTGTACACACGAGGAACCTGGGAGCGTTTCGGTAACTTGTCTGCAGACTGGACACTCCCAGAGGGTAGAAACCCAGTCCATTTCACTCATCGTGTGTCCGCAGGGACTAACTCGGTGCCTGGCACACAGTAGGCTGCCTTTAAATGCTGTTCGCTTGGATGAATGGATGGATGGTCAGCGGCAGACAGGACGGAGGCAGGGTCAGCGTGGGCCGGGATGTACAGGCCGGTCTGCCCGTCTCTGGCGCCCATGCTCCGATCACGACTGGGACACCCCCAGACGCGAGGCTGGCGCCGGGTCAGACGAGCCTTTCCCATGTCTCCCCAGGCACCGCAATGCACGTGAAGAAGTGCCTGCTCCAGTGCCTGCACCGGCTGCAGAAAGGCCCCGGTTACACCTACAAGGAGCTGCTGGTGTGGTACTGCGACAACACCAACACCCACGGCCCCAAGCGCATCATCCGTGAGGGCCCCAAGAAGAAGGCCATGTGGTTTGTGCTCACCCTGCTCTTCGCCTCCATCGTCTGCTGGCAGTGGGGTGTCTTCATCAAGACCTACCTGAGCTGGGAGGTCAGCGTCTCCCTCTCCATCGGCTTCAAGACCATGGACTTCCCGGCGGTCACCGTCTGCAATGCCAGCCCCTTCCAGTAGGTGGTCCCTGGAGCACTCACTTGTCTTTCCTTTTCCCTTCCTTCTCCCAGCTTTCCTCTCCTCTCTCTCTTTTTCTTGCTTCCCTTCTCTCTTTTCTCTCCCAATTCCTTTCTTTCCATCCTCTACTCCTGCCGTTCCTCTTTGCTTTCATCCCTTTGCAGTAAGGATGATGTAAGATTCATCAACGCCCCAGACTTAAAAGAGAATCTAAAAAAATGCCTGGTAGTCCCAGGCTTCAGGCAGGCTGGTGTGTGTGTGTGTGTTGATTTGATACGTGTTTATTGAACACCTACTATATGCCAGGCACTTCATCAGCAAAATCTCTGCCCTCTTTACAGTCTCCCCCGAAAACACAGGCTTTAATCCTTTTCATCCATAGCTATTGAGTTAATTATCTGTGATGACAAAAAACAGAGACAGCACCCATGCATCAACAGCTTATGAAATGTCAGCCAGTGTGCTGACTGTTCTTGGAGTAATTTGTGTCATTTGAATCCACACAATTACCCTAGGCCTGGGCACAACTGGTAGACCCCCAGCTTATGAGGAAATGGAGGTTCAGAGAGGTGAGGGAATGTGCCCAGAGATAGAGTGGACAGCTTCGGATTTGAACCCAGGTCTCATCTGCCTGCAGAGTTGCCACTTTTTAACCACTTGACAGCAAGGCCTCTGAAGGGCATACACAAGGGGACCCAACCGAGTCACAGTTAAGGACAAGCAGGGGGTCAGTTGGAGAAAAACGCCCCCAAGAATGAGTGGCAGTTAGCCAGGCAGAATGACGACAGGGCCCGAAGAGAAAGCACAGGACATGCAAGGGTCCTGGGGTGAGGCAGAGCTTGGCGCCTTCAAGGAACTGAAGCAGGAGTCATCGTGGCTGCGTCACAGTGGACACTCTTGTGTAAAAGAAGGTTCTAGAAGGCTGTTCAAACTTCTGATTACATGTCTAGTTATCAGAAAGTCCCTTCTTTCTAGTATTAGGGCTCCTGCCTCCGTGAATGCGTCTTTGGGGCGACTCAAGGGAACCCTGAATAATTGTAGTAACAATAATAGGCCACTGACCGGGAGCTCTTCCATGTGCTTTAGAAGCATCACCTCATGGAATTCTCCCAACAGCCATCCAGGGTGCATATTTTCATTCCCCCAAGTTGTAGATGTGAAAACAGAGACGGTCACGTGCCTGCGGTCACAGACAGTAAGTGGCATGCCAGGATGCAAACTCACAGCCCATGCAGGGACCCACCCAGTTGACAGCAGCTGTGGAAATCGAGGCCCACCACCCTGTCCAGTCCCCCTCATCTTGTGTGCATACAGGTGGCTGGTTCAGTGGACAGAGACAGGTGATGTCGGGGTCTGAGGCCCATGTCAGCCTGGACTGCTGTGCACTTTTGTCCCTGCCCTTGACCTGTGCCCAGGCCTGTGCTCTCCTCTGTCAGAGGGGCCCCAGCTGACCCACTGCCCTGGTGGCCATACTCTGGAAAGATCCTGTGTAAGCTGGGCATGGGGTGATTGCAGTACTGGGCCTGGGCCCGCACAGAGGGCTTAGAAGGGACATGCCCTAGAATGAACACATTCTGCCAGACTCGCTGGTCACCTATTCCAATATGGGGGCCTCCAGGGGCTGAGAGAAGATGGTGGAGCCCAGCCCCCCAGGCCCACCTAGTTCTGCCTCCTGAAACTGACTTCTGTTCCCTAAGCTACTGCTGGGGAGTTAGGACTTCAGGATCGTAGGCCTGCCCCTCCTCCCCACGTTTTCTGTCCACTCCTGGGGGGCGTTATCAGTATCTGGTCTGCCCTTTGTTGTGGGGTGAGCTTGGGAGATCAGAGGGCAAGGGTCCTCATCTGTATGTGGGGATGATCTTACCTGCAGCGAAGAGCAGATCAGTAGATGCGGACAGCACGTGGCACCTAGTAAGCCTTCCTCGCCAGAACATGAATTTCATGAGAAAGAGACCTGCTCTGCCTTCTTTCCTGCTGCTTAGTAGATGCTCAGTGAATGGGTGGGTGGAAGGGCACGTGGATGTGTGGGGGTGGATAGAGGCGGTGCTGGGGCAGGGCATTCTTACCTGCGGAGGCAGCCACACCAGGGTAGGCGAGATCCCAGAGGGCAGTCCTCTCCTCACAGCTGCCCCTTGTCCCCTGACCAGCTCTCTCCCCCACCAGGTATTCCAAAGTCAAGCATCTGCTGAAGGACCTGGATGAGCTGATGGAAGCAGTGCTGGAGAGGATCTTGGCTCCCGAGCCGAGTCTTGCCAACATCACCGGAACGCTGAACTTCACCCTCTGGAACCACACGCCCCTGGTCCTTATTGACGAACGGAACCCCCACCACCCCAGGGTCCTCCATCTGTTTGGGGACAGCCACAATGGTTCCTTCAGCAGTGGTCCAGCACCAGGGAAGAACTGCAATGCCCAGGGATGCAAAGTGGCCATGAGACTAGTAAGTAGCTCCCAGGCACACGTCAGTCCAGGGACCCCCTCCAGTGAGGCTGATGGGAGTTTCTTCTTTTAATAATTGGGATCTAGCTGGGAGCCAGAGCCTACTTTGCATGTTTGCAGAGTTATTTTTTCAAGTAGTTGCCATGTTAGTCGAATTCATTGAATGCAAATGACCCAACTCAAAGTAGCCCAAGCAAAACGGGAAGCTCATTGGTTCACAGACTGAGAGCACAGAGGCATACAGGGTTCAGGTAAGGCTGGATCCAGGTGTTAAATGCTGACATCGGAACTCTGCTCCCCTCCACATTGCTTTAGCTTTTCTCTCGGTTGTCTTCATTCTCTGGCAGGCACGGCAGTTCAGCGATTTCCTCAGGGACAGAACTTCTCTTTCCCACTAACCCTGGTAAAGCCCTGGACCACACGGTCACCCCTCAGCCAATCACTAAGGACTGGCAGGTGGGCTCGCATGATTGGCCAGTCCTGGTCATGTGCCCTGGGTGGGGGTGACATCAGCCTCTCTCTGACCACATGGACTGAGTGAGGGGTAAGGGAGCGATCCCTGAAGGAGGAATTCAGTCTTACTATCAAAAGACAGAGCCTACTTACCTGTCAGGCAGTGAGAAGCGACACCAAGCAGCACGGCAACTGCCCTGGGACGCCGGGAGGCCTGAGACCCCTCCGGTGGGAAGGTTTCCTGTCTGTGCTGGGCCTTCCTCCTGGAGCCCGACTTGGTGGTGTTGACAGGCTCCCTGAGATCCTGGTGATTAGTTGGGGACCCTGAACAGGGGTCGTACAGTCCCCGGAAGGTCACTGCCACCCATGTGGTCAGGGCAGCTCTCAGTCCCCGTCTCCCTATCCGCCCCTCATCTGTGAGGCAGGCCTGTCCCCGGTGGCTGCACCAGCTCTGGGGGCCAGGCCATGTGAGTGGTAGGTGTGCATGATTGTGTGTGTGTGTGTGTGTGTGTGTGTGTGTGGCGCCATCGCGCCTCTCCGGGCCTCCCTTTCTCTGTGGTGATGGGTGGCATCTCTGAGAATGAATGGGAGACTCAGCTGGAACCCTGAGGACAGAGCTGAAGCCTTAGCATCTCCCCAGGGGAGACCAGCAGGTGTACAGTGCCCCAGCCGGCCGAGGGGAGGCTCTCTCAGAAACAGGGAGAAACTTCTGAAATCCCGGGTTCCCAAAGGAAGGCTGGCCGTGAGGGCCAACGCAGAGCAGCTGAGTCCTGGGCCAAGTCTGCCCCGAGTCTGTGCTAGGACTGGACTTCATGGTGGGCCGACTAGGTAAAGGGGCCTGCTCCCCTCGGTGGGCTCAGGGCGACAAGGCCCAGGTTCTTCCTCCGGGGAGGGGAACACAGAACGGCAAGTGGTGAGTCCTTCATGGGTCCACGCGGTCCCAGGAGCTGCCTCTGGAAGCCTCTGGAAGGGGCTGGGCAAGGAGTCAGGGAGCCAGGGCTGAGCATCCTGGCACGCACGCAGGAGTAACTGGTGCCGCCTGTGTGAGCAGAGTGACTCTGGATACTTGTCTGCAAGAAGAGCTGTGACCGTGATGTCATGTGGCTGTGAATGCCAGAAAGTGGGCATCTGTGTGCGTGCGTGCGCCTGCGTGTGTGTGCGTGCGTGCGCCTGCGTGTGTGTGCACGTTCGTGCGCCTATGTGTGTGCACACTTGTGCGCCTGCGTGTGTGCGCACGTTCGTGCGCCTGCGTGTGTGCGCGCGTGCGTGCGCCTGCGTGTGTGTGCACGTTCGTGCGCCTGCGTGTGTGTGTACGCTCGTGCGCCTGCGTGTGTGTGCGTGCGTGCGCCTGCGTGTGTGTGCACGTTCGTGCGCCTGCGTGTGTGTGCACGCTCGTGCGCCTGCGTGTGTGTGCGCTCGTGCGCCTGCGTGTGTGTGCACGCTCGTGCGCCTGCGTGTGTGTGCACGCTCGTGCGCCTGCGTGTGTGTGCACGCTCGTGCAGGAGGCACCCTCTGGGACTGTGTGTGACGGGACAGCCCCTGAGCGGCAGCAAACACTCCCCAGGAGCAGCCCAGGAGGCAGGGCCCTGCCCGCAGGCCTCACCCACAGGACCCTCTCCTGACCCCACAGTGCAGCCGCAACGGGACCGTGTGCACCTTCCGGAACTTCACCAGCGCCACCCAGGCGGTGACGGAGTGGTACACCCTGCAGGCCACCAACATCTTCTCACAGGTGCCGCGGCACGAGCTGGTGGGCATGGGCTGCCCGGCCGAGCGGCTGATCCTGGCCTGCCTGTTCGGGACCCAGCCCTGCAGCCACAGGTGAGCCGCGGCGCCCCAGGCCACAGCCTCCGCACCAGGCCCCCCGCACCTCCGGTCTCCACACCAGCAGCAGCAGAGTCGCCTACCTGAGTGGGGAGGGCAGGCCTTTTGTGGGTGCCTGGGGCTCACTCCCTGGCTGGGTCCCCCAGCCCCCCAGGAGAAGGATGATCCCTAACTTCCCAGGTAGGGGCTGGAGAACGGGGGCTGTGAGCCCTTAGCCTCCCACATCCCCACATCCGGTTACTGCGGGTCAGGTCACAACCGGTATCCTCCCGGTCTTCCCAGGATGGGGACCAGCACTGCGCCCTCCTCCCAGAGTCCTCGTGAAGAGTAAGCAGGTGGCCCTGTGAGTGCTTCGGCTCCCAGTGCCTACTGTCCCCCTAACTCACCCCGGTTAGAGGGTGGCAGAATGAGGATCACATCCACCCCCAGTCTGGGTCCCACAGACAGCCCGCCTCCTCTCCAGCTCCAGACGAAACGAACCCTGAGCTGTCCGGTCCCCGGGGAGGGCGCAAGAGCTGCCAGCCCCAGGAGTGGGACCAGGCCTGTGCCCCCGAGAACACACTTCTCACACTTTCGGCCTCCAAGAAGAGACCTTTGCTGATTCTCACTGACACACTTCCAGTGTCACCCTCCTGGGGACGGTGGCCTCGGCCCAGCTCTCACATCAGAAACCTTCGAGAAGCTGTCCTTAGGGGTCTACTGAAAGCTGTGGGGCTTCTGCGCCCCAACACGCACCGGCACCCCTGCACAGGCCTTTTGTGGAATCAAGGCCACGGAAGAGGCGGAAACACGCCCTACCCCACTGTGTGAATCGGGAAAGGGTGGCGCAGCCACCAGCTGGCACCCCACTGACGGAACATGTCCTGGCCTGCAGGTGCCGCTCTGCTGACCAGGTGCAGGATGGATTCCAGTGCTGCTCTCAGTGAGGGGCCTTGGTTCAGGCAGACCTGCGGTCCCTTCCTGGCTACCCGATGGCCTAGTGACCCTCCGCAGGGTCACCGTTATCTCAGGCGACACGAGAGATGTAATACTGTCATATCGAATGGAGGGCCCTCTGCTCAGTGAGAATATCCTGGGGGGACAGTGGGATCCACAAGGCTCTGCCGGGATCCACTGTCAGGTCTCTGTGCTGCTCCCCTGACCAGGGTCCTGGGCTGCATCTGGCACACACCGGGCCGGACCCGAGTTGGCTGTTTCAGGGGCTGATCGATAAGACAGCACCAGGGACAGTTGGGGGCGGGGAGCTGGGAGTGGTCAACAGAAAACAGAGACCAGATCATTGCTGGGGAGGGAATCTATGAAGAGGTCAAGGCTGGGCCCTGGGGTTAGACCACTGAGTTGAAATCTCACTGTCTTACAAGTGGTGTGACCTCCAACAAGTTTCTTATCCTTGCTTGCCTTGGTTTTCCTCCTCCATAAAATGGGGTAATAACAGTGCCTCCTCTCAGGGTTATTTTGAATGTTAAATAAGTTAATGTGCATACAAGGCTGACACTCGAGCTGAGCTCCGTAAATTATAGTTATTACTGTCATGACACGCACGTTGGACAAGGCACTCATTAGTCCATCACAATGCCCACTTTAATTAAGCCCTTCTTCCATGCCAGGCACTATTCTTAGCACCATGTGTGTGCAAAATTATTTTCACTCTGGCCACTAGCCTAAAAAAAGTCACTATCATTCCCCCGCGCCCCCCCCCCCACCACATGAGATGATCACACCGGGGCCCAGAGAGGTTAGGCAACATTTCTGAGGTCACACAGGGCTGCCTGGCAGGGCTGGCCTCTAGCTCAGGCCCACCACACGTCACTCTAACACTTCATTGGAAATCAAGATCATCATCTCCCCTCCCCAGCCCATTTCTCCAGGCTTCACCCAGCCACCTAACACAACCTTAGTCTGCGGTCAGTCTCCAAATTCCCCCTCACTCAGGGCCCACTGGTCACCCGCCTGCCTGAGTCAGCCTCGATGCAGTGACAGAGGACACGCCTCTCTCTGCCCTTGCTGTGTCAGCTCCAAACACCACGGTCTCTGCCTCCTCACCCTCCTTCTTTCTCATCCTCATCCCTCGAACAAAGTAGCAGCAGCTATAGCCTTAGAAAAATACGAGCCACATTGGGATCCTTACACCAAGTCACTGGGCCAGATGACAACTCTGTGTTGGACTTGCTCCTTAGCCTCTCTGTGCCTCAGTTTCTTCATCTGGGAAATGGGGACAGTGTAAGGACCTCATGGGGCTCTTGGGGGCAGGGGGTGAAATAAGTTCATAGAAAGTTCTTAGAATAAGGCCTGATGCAGGGCAAG
Source organism: Solenodon paradoxus (assembly GCA_004363575.1). Lineage (NCBI taxonomy): Eukaryota > Metazoa > Chordata > Mammalia > Eulipotyphla > Solenodontidae > Solenodon > Solenodon paradoxus. Next base: position 71,950 of record RJWH01003720.1, on the reverse strand, counting down.
CACCATAGGAGACGTTTGTCAAGTCTTTTTTTTTGTGGAAGAATTTTCAGTGGACAGACACCTTGCTAATCCGTCAGGACTGAGAAACAAGGGCCTGTGGCTATGAAGGGCACTGAGCTTTCAGGCAGCTTTCCTCCAGGTTCCTGCTGACCTGCTCCTGTTCCAGGGTCCACCCAGGGCCCCACTCAGTAGCTGTCTCCTTCCTCGCGCCTGGGCTGTGACAGTGTCCCAGGCTTCCTCGTTTGTATGCAGTGATAGTCGCAGAGCACTGGTTAGGTGTGTCATACAAAGCCCCTGCCTTGGGTGTTTCTGTTTTTCTCAACTGGAGTCGAGAGTGTGGGGGAAGAACACCAGAGGCGAGGTGGTTTCCTCGTCAAATTGACGGTCATGATGACCACGTGGCACTGCCATCACGACCTCCCCACTTGGTGCGGGTGCCGTGTGCGGGGCATCTCTGGGGCACAGCGGCCGCCTTCCCTGCCACACTCTGTGCCCCGGAAGCGTGTCGCCAAGTCCTGTCCACATAGGGGTGCGGTGGAGGGACGGGGGTTAGTAAGTTTCGCTTTTCTGGGAAGAGAATACATTTTATTTGCAAGTCTTCTGCAAAAGATGACTTGTTTCCATTTGCTCATTTATTTAATCGTTTGCTTACACCCACATGTGCTTGCCTTGTATTCCTGTACCGCATTATTTATGTTCTTATTCAAATCCTTCCAGCTTCGGCCAATGGGAGCCCTTTCAGTCAGCTCCTGTGTCCCTTTGACATTTCCTCATCCATTTATCATCTTTATTCTTTTTTATTTTTTGAGCACTTCCGTGTTTCTAACACAACCAAATGCCTGCTCCTAAAATCAGTCGTTTCTCGGAGGCACCTGGGTCCCCTCTATTGGAGAATGGTATTTAGAAGCCAAGATCTACGCACTCACAAACATTGCTGTTGTTGTGTCTCGGGGACTGTCTAGCTCCAGTTTCTGCCCTGGGGAGATTTCCTGCCTCCAACCACACAGTACCAGCGCCGTCATACTGCTTCCTGCTAGGACGCCCTAAGGTCCCCAGTCTTTTCTGGAGGCTGGTTAGGCACCTGGCTGCTGGCCCAGGAAGGGTTTTGGGAGCAAAGGCCTGGCTCCGTAGCAGCCTCTCCGGCTAGAGAGCATAATCAACAAACAAACAGTTGGCACGTCCTCTGAGACCAGGAGGGCAGCCCTGAGCAGGAGGGGATCCAGCCACGCCCTGAGCAGCCTCCTGCTCTGGGGCTGCAGATGTCCAAGATCCTGGAGAACACCGTGTCCCCAGCCTGTGGGGCGGGGGCTCTCAATCCAGTGCTGGCCCAGTGTTAGCTGGTTTGCATAGTTCTGTTCCTTCCCTCTGGCCACAGCCCTAACCCCCACAGGTTGCAGATGCCACGGTGCCTGCCCAAAGCGGTTTCTCCCCTTCTGAACTTTTGCCCTGTGCTGTGCCCCCCGCCTGCTGCGCCCTTTCTCTTCCTCACCCCTCAGGTGTAGCTATTTCTCGCGGAGCAACTCAGTCTCAGCTCAGCCTCACCTGCCAGCACCCTTCCCTGCCCACACCCACCTCCCCGGCCCCAGGGGAATCGGGCTCCCCTCCAGGCTTATCTCCTACCACAGACTGTATGTTAGCCTGCAAACATTTACCAAGTGTCTGCTGTGTGCCAGGCTCAGTGCGGGGTCGCCCCAGAATCTCTCATCCTCTCCTCCGTCCTCTTGGATGCTGCTACTCTTCTCTCGGGCTACAGGAGGGGAAAGTGAGGCACAGAGGCGTGTCCTCCCGTCCTTAAGCTCCCCAGCTGGTCAGTGGCAGAGCCGGAAGTCGACTTCAGGCAGGCTGGCTCCGGGCCTGGGCCTCCGCCCCACGTCCTTTCTCCTTGAAGACAGACAGCTGCCCTCGCTAATTCTAACGCAGGAGGTAGTGGACGGGGCGATTCCGTGGAAGATGATTTCAGAGGTGGAGACCTGCTCCCGAGGGAGCAGAGAGGCGGGAAAGAAAGAGGTAGTGGGTGAGGCAGCGACTGGGAAGTCTCGGTGAGGGCTCAAAACCAGTGATTTGAAGAGCTGGTCAGAGAATATTCCAGGCACCAGGATCTTGAATTTGGAAGCATCTTAGAGTGTCCCTGGGGTGTAGCGAACCGAGGGAGTTTGCACTTTGTTCCTTGAGCAGCAAGGAGCCCCGGGAGGACTGTGGACAGGGGCTGGGGCTGATTCAGCGTCACCCTGGCTGCTGTGAGGACGGCAGTGGTAAGGGAGCCAGAGTGGAAACGGGCGCACACAGGCACCTGGCACTGCCGGCGTGGACCGGGGTGTCCGCCTCAGTGAAGGAGCCAGCTGGACAGGCCTGGGAAAAAGTTTGGAAGGAGAAAACAGCAGGGATGGTTCCGTGGCCTTCACGACACCGTGAACTTCCAGAGCAGGGGACTGTGTTTGCCTCACTGTCCCCAGCCCAGTGCCCACCTCAATCAACATTGTTGGGTGGTTTCTTTCTGATTTCCCTTTCACTGTGGAGGAAGCCAAAGCTCAGACATTGAGTAAGCAGCTCAAATCTGTCCAACAGGGTCAGTTCCCAGATCGGATTTCCCAGCCGGCCTGGGCCCACCTCACGGGGCGGTCAGTGCAGAGGTGGGACAGAGGACAGAGGAAAGGCGGTCAAGTTGGAACGTAGGGGCAAATTGCACCTGCCCTCATGGGGTTATTTTGAAGATTAAATGTGAGAATGTCTACAGAGATATTCAGTACAGGCCTGGCCCCTGAAAGTCGCTCAGTAAATGTTTGTTGTGGAGTATAAGGTGATTTAAAGTCAATACAGCTTTCCAGCTTGTGTTTCTGCAGCCTGTGATGCACTGAGCCCCATTCCTTGTTTATTTGTTTGCTTGTTTGCTCTGTTAAAGAAAAGGTGCAGGCAGGAATGAAGGCGAGCAGAGGCAGGCAGGAAGGGAGAGGAGAAAGAAACACTTTATTTTTATTTAGTTGTTCTTCTGGCTGCTCCTCCGGCAGCGGGACATGCACCTGGGTCCTGGGGTTGCATGTGGACTGCACTGGACTGGAGGCACTGACGTATCCTCTACACTACACCACCAGAGCATGCCCTGTTTTTAATAAAACACGAAAGATAATATAAAACATTCAAAGACATTTTTCAAGCTCTTTCTTACAGAGACTTGAGAACACATACATGACAGAACTCAATATCATTATTGACGTTGCCTGAAAAAGTGACCGGTAATCCCTCAGGACCATCAGCAGTCCAATTGGGTTCACACTTGTGATGTCATAGTTGGTCAGCTTGTCTGAATCGGGATCCAGTTCGAGTCCCCCCCTTGTCATTGTGACCCAAATTGTTCACAACCAGAGCATTTTTAACAGCTATGTGGCAAGGTGGAAAAAAAGTTAGCTGTGAGGAGCTATCAAATACAAAAATTCTTAAAAGACATAGCAACCAATCACCTATCGACATCATCAGAATCCTGACTTAAATTACATTGTAAAAACAAGATGGACATTTTTGAGACCATTGGAACTTTGAACCAAATACTTGAGAATATTAAGGGATTTTGCTCATTCTGCTTAGCATGGTAATCATCTTATTTACTGAGGTTTTACTTTTAGAGATGGAAATCTTACAAATAAAATGAGGGTGGCTGAGATTTGCTGCAAAATTCTATGGAGGTGAGATGGAGAAGAGCAGAGGTGAAACTTGACTGGTTTGGGGTGGTGATCGTGCGCTCCTGGTCGCCTTTCTTCTCTTGATTTTGTTTGTTTGAGCTGTTCCCTAACCCAATTTCTTTAACTGAATTAATTTTAAAGGAAAGGTACAGGCAGGAATGAAAGCGAGTAGGCAGGCAGGCAGGAAGACAGAAGAGGAAGAAGCACTTTATTTTATTTTATTTTATTTATATTTAGTAGTTCACTCTCGTTGTTTTCCCCTGGGGCCCGGAACTTGAACCCAGGGGGGTGTGACTTGCTCCTTCGGAGGTGATTGACCCAACCACTGCTCCACCAGGGCCTGCAGACTGAATTCTTTGAAATCACATTCTTCTATTGCTACTTCTGTGGGCATCTTTAGGGGACTAGTTCTTGTTGCTGTTGAATTATTTCCTTTGGGAACATTTCCCCCTGGACAAGCCCTGCTGTCTGGATCCTACCTGGGCCTGGAGCAAACCTGCGGGGGCCGTGGCCCTGTGAACGAGCGCACAGGCTCATCATGCCTTCTGGAGAAAGCTGCAGGCTGAAGCCAAGGCGTCGGCCACACGGGGCTCCTCCCAAGGCCCTGAGGGAGAGGCCCTCCTTTCCTTCTGTAGCTTCTAGTGGGCATTCCTTGGCCTTCGTCACCAGAACGCCAATCTCTGCCTTGTTTTCATGTGGCTGTGTCTTCTCCTTCATAAGGACACTGGAGCTCGGGTCCAGGCCCCCTGGATAATCCAGGACAATCTCATCTCAAGAGCCTTCGTTACGTCTACAAAGAAAACTCCTTTTTCCAAATAAGGTCACATTCCAGGTCCCTGGATACAACAGCTTTGGGGGCTGGGGTTGGAGGGTTCCTCTTCTACCCACCACATGGTCTTATAAGACCTTATAAATGAGACGGACAAATTTCTTTTTCATAATTCATGGGTAAGCTAGAAAGCCTGAGCCCCAGCTCCAGATTCCCTCTACCCCATTTTCCCACAGGCGCCTGGGCAGCGCCCCACCTGGCTTGTGCATGGGTGCGGGGGGATGTACCGAATGACGCGTGCATCCAGTCTCCCTCCCTGAGCCTCTGAGCGGAGAGCAGAAAGCAGGGCTGCCAGCTCCCCTTGGCTAAGAGCCTGGACCCCGCAGGCGGGGTGGCCCTGTCTTCCAGCTGGCTGACTGCGTTTCTTTCAGGAACTTCACGGCCATCTTTCACCCTGATTATGGTAACTGTTACATCTTCAACTGGGGCATGAAGGAGAAGGCCCTGCCCTCGGCCAACCCTGGGGCTGAGTTTGGTGAGTCTGCATTCACCCTGGGGCCAGAACCAGGCGGGGCTGCAAGACCAAATTACCATCTGAGGGATGAGGGGCGAGTGAGCATGACTGAGCCCCTGTCCTGTTCTGGGGGAGGCCTGGCCAGGCCTCTCTGAGCCCTTCCCCGCCAATGCCCATATACCTTGGGGAGGGGCTGGTGGCCCATTCTGCTCAGGGGATTCAGTACAGCTGTGATCAAGAGCTGGGGTCCAGGGCCGGGGTCAAACCCAGCTCCACCACTTCCCCCCGTGACCCCTAGCTGCGTGTTTCATGTCTCAAAGCCTCTGCTTCCCACTGGAATGTGGTCTGCACAGCGTAGTGCACACAGCCTGTGGTGTAGACCTGATTTGTGAAATGGAAGGTAAGTGGCTGTACAGTCAGCATAGAGCCCGTCAAGGGGCAGCTGCTCAACAGGCTGGGAGTTTTGAGAAGCTGTCAGTCACTGCCCAGGGTCACCCAGGGAGCACACAGCAGAGCCTTCTCTTGGCCTTTCTCTTGGAGAAGGACAGACTGTGAGCGCGCATGGAAGCAAACAGGAGGAGGATCTGGGGGTAGGTGATGGATGACAGGGTTCCCTGGGGAACACTGGGGGTCTTGAAATGGCTGCGGCTTTGGGGCTGTGAGCTAGGCACAGGTGGGAGAAAACCCTTCCTGCCCCTCAGGTTCTGACCTTCCAGCCACCAAGAGCAGGGTGTCCTCAATAACTGTCAGACTGCTGGCCGAGACGGGCACAGTGTGCTGACCACCCTTCATTCAGCCCCTGTGTCCCCAGAACACTGTATAACAGAGGTGCCTGTCACCTCACACTATGGGGGCGGGTGATGAAGATCAGGAACCCAGCAACTCCGCTTCCTTGCAGGAGGACCTCAGACAAGTCCCCTTTTCTCTCTGTGCCTCAGTTTCCTTATCTGTAAAGTGGGGAGAGCACCATGAAATCACCTCCTCAGCCCAGCCCTCAGCACAGAGTGTGTGCTCAGTACATGCTAACCTAGCACCTGAGGACCTGGCACAAAACGGCGCGTAAAAGGTCTCATCTCTGCCCTCAAAGAGGGACAGTCGAGTGGGGAAAGTAGGACAGAAAATCAATGAAGAATCACAACACTGAGGCAGGTGGTTAGAAGGGAAGTTCCAGAACTGGGAGACATGGAACAAAGCCCCTGAGACCCAGTCGAGGTATCAGAGAAGGCTCCTGGAGGAAGTGACCCAGGGGCGGAGAGCGGAAGGAAGAGCAGGAGTTTCCGGTGAAGGGCAAGGTGGGAGCAGCATTCCCGAGTTGGGGAGCAGCATTCCGAAGGCTCAGCAGCAGGAAGGCACGCGCAAGTCAGGGGCTGAGTGGAAGGAACGGGCACGACAGACGCTTGGAGGGGGCAAGAAGTTCCACCGGAGGACCCCGTGGCTGCAGGGGCTTGGACAAGTGGGTCTCCCCTCACCGGGGGGCGAGCTCAGGCAGCCCTCACCCGCCTTCCCCACAGGCCTGAAGTTGGTCCTGGACATTGGCCAGGAAGACTATGTGCCCTTCCTCACGTCCACGGCTGGGGCCAGGCTGTTGCTTCACGAGCAGAAGTCATACCCCTTCATCAAAGACGAGGGCATCTATGCCATGTCGGGGACGGAGACGTCCATCGGGGTGCTGGTGGTACGTCTGCAGCCTGAGGCAGGAGGGGCACAGGCGGTGGAAGCCCCCTGCCCCGGCCAACCTCCCACCCGCTGAGAGCTGGGGGTGCAGGCCTCCTGGCGGCCCCCCTGCCCGCCCCAGGGTGGTCGTGGGGAGATGAGTGGCCCTGGCGCCTGCCGGGGCCCAGCTCGCACCCCGACCTGCACACGCGATGGGAGCGGGCACCATGGCCTTCCTAGGGGCTGACACGAGCTCCCTGTCCGGCCCAGGACAAGCTGGAGCGCGAGGGCGAGCCCTACAGCCAGTGCACGGTGAACGGCTCCGACGTCCCCGTCCGGGACCTCTACAGCGGCTATAACACGACCTACTCCATCCAGGTGGGCAGCGTGCCCGACCCGCGGCCTCGCGGCCTGGCCAGACTCCAGCCTGAGCCCTCGGGTCTCTGGCGGGCGGGTCCTGCCGGGCTGGCTCTGCTGCGTTTTGGTGACCCTGGGGAGCCAGTCCCTGGGCTCTCACCGGGGCCCAGGCTGCCACCTCTTGACCCAGGGGGTGCTCCCACCCCCACGATGACCCGGCTGGCCTTGCCACCTCCTGTCTGGAGGACTTCTGCCGGCCATAGGGAACCCCCACACCCTCCCGCCTCTGGAGGGTGATGGACGGACAAGGCCGCACGGAGAGGAGGGAGCCGGAAGCCGCAGATGCTGGCGGCCAGGCTGTCCTTAGATGGCCGGACTCCCGGGCGCTCCCTGCAGGACCGGTGGGCGCTACTGGGCACCCACCACCGCGTGTCGGCTGGAGGGACGCCTGCTCCCCCAGCCCCCTTGGCCGGGGCGCCTCTCGCCTGGGGCTGGGTGGGGACAGCACGTCACGTCTCTCCTCCGCACACCCGCCAGGCCTGCATCCGCTCCTGCTTTCAAGACTTCATGATCCGGAACTGCGGCTGCGGCCACTACCTGTACCCGCTGCCCCCCGGGGACAGGTACTGCAGCACCCACGCCTTCCCGGACTGGGGTGAGTCCGGGGCCGCCCCTCGATGCCATGAAATGTGCCTGGGCGGCAAATCTGTCCTGGTGGCTGTGTCTGTGTGTCACGCACACGCCCGCACACGGCTGCGCTGGTGTTTCCATGTTCGCGCAGCTGTGTGAAAGGGGAGTTGTGGGTTTGTGTCGAAATGCACAGGCGTGCCCGGACGGTGGGTGCACGCAGGCCCAGGTGGCTCCGGCACCTGCATGTCTGTCCAGCCTGGGTGGGCTCACGGGGTGGGCTCACCGAGCTCCCTGGGGGGTGTGGAGTGAGGGGCAGAGGGAGGTGATGGGTGGGAAGGACAGGGGCCCCCAGGGACTTGAGCTGCCGGCTCAGCAGAAGGAGCCGGCTGGGCCCTGGGAGCTGGTGCAGGCCTGGAGCCCTGGTGTCCCGCGTTCTAACACTCACGGAGATTGTCAGCCGCAGAGAGAGTCCCACCTCCTAAAACCAACAGAGGGTGCAGACCAGGGGAAAGCCTCTTCTCTTCCTCCCAACTTCCTGGCCTTTGGATAGGACTCCTTACCCCATTCCCCCCAGGAACGGGGATGACAAGCTAGGGAAAGTTGCTCTGATCCCGCTGAGCTGGGTTTGGGATGTCTGGTGGGAGGACCCCTCAGACCAGGCTCGGGGGAAATGGCTGGAGAAGGGAGAGGGGAAAGCAGAGTGGCGGGCTCGCCACGACAGGAGGGCTTGGGTGGGAACAGCCCCCAACCTAACCACAGCCCAGGGCAGAGGGCAGCCAAAGGAAAGCACCTAGAACCCCTACCCCCTCAAAGTCTCCTCCATCCCACCCGCAGCCTATTGCTACTCAGCCTTGAGTAAGAGCGTGGCCCAGAGGGAGACCTGCATCAACCTGTGCAAGGAGTCCTGCAAGTGAGTGGGGAGGGCTGGGGTCGGGGCTGGGGGTGGGGTGGGGCAGGGCACCTGATTGAGGGGGCCAGGGCGAGGCTGGGAGCCTGCCGGATCGGGGCGGGGAGGTTGGCCGGGGGGCCCCCACAGCACAGACACAAGCCTCCTTCTCTCTTCCAGTGACACTCAGTACAAGATGACCATCTCCATGGCAGATTGGCCCTCTGAGTCCTCAGAGGTGAGCTGATGGCGTGGCCAAGCTCCTGGTCCCCATCTGTGGGCCGGGGACAGGTCTGGAGACAGGTCCAGGCATAGTCTGCCAGCTGCTTGTAACCTTAAGAGTCAGTAGTCCTTCCTCCCTCTCATTTTCTCTCCCTCCTGCTGTGCACCCAGGCACCATGCTGGAGACACCACCTTGAGACTAGTCCCTTTCCCTTATGGAGTTTACATTCTGCTCAGACAGACAGGCTGCAGAACCAAGATCACTGCAGGGTGTTAGAAGAGCCATGTCGGAAGTTAACCAGATGGTGGGAGAGTAACTGGGGAAAGCGCTTTAGATGGGTCAGGAAAGGCCCCCTAGCAAGGTGGCTTTTCGGGTAACTGGAGACTGGAGTCTGGGTGGGGCTGGGGAGGAGGATCCAGCAGTGGGAACAGCAGGTACAGGTCAGAGGATGGCTGGGCCTGCCCGGAGAGTCTGGAGGTCCGCGTGTCCTCTCTGCATGACAGCAGTCACAGGGTCCATGGCCACCTTCCTCCTCCCTGTCCCAACAGCAGGTCCCCAGGGGACTTCGGGAAGGTACAGGGCCGTGGTCTGCCTCCCACGGGCAGTAGGGGACAGGGTTGGGAGGGAATGCTGCAGGAGCGATGTTTTTCAGCTGCCCTCTTGGGTTCCAGGATTGGATCCTCCATGTCTTGTCTCAGGAGCGGGACCAAAGTACCAACATCACCCTGAGCAGGTGAGCCTGAGCCTGTGTGGGAGGGGCAGGCAGGAAAGGGGAGGAGCCAGGGATTCAGGGAAAGGGTTCGGACATGAGGCAGCTCCTTAGCTTCTGACACTGGTCAGATTCAAATGCAGGTCTGGAGAAGGAAACACTGGGAGTGAGAGGCCAGTCAATGGGACTCAGACTCCGCCATTTCTTAAAGAGGAATTATTCCTCCCTCTGTCACCTGGCCATCCACCCATCCATCCATGCATCCTTCATCCATCCAAACATCCATCTGTCTCATTATCCATTCATCTCTCTCCATCATCCATCCAGCCAGCCATCCACTCACCCATCCATCATGCATTCATCCCTCCATTAGCCATTCTTCCATTCTTCCACTCATCCATTCACTCACCATCCTCCATCCACTCATCCATCTTTCTGTCCATTCAACACAAAAGTACAGTGAGCACAAAAAGACACAGGTCCATACTCTCAGGAAGCTCCCATCTAGAGGACCAAGATACGCAAACAGGTCTTATGATGAAAGTAAAGAAAGAGCCTCCATCTGCTTAAGAGAAGGGGCGGTGACAGACCTAACATCCAGGGAAGAGCAGGGCCTGTTCAGAAAAATAAGAGCGAAGGAGTCCAGACAGAAGCGTGGACGTGCGAGAGAGACGGCCCCTTCGAGGACCAGTAGAGGTAGGGGGACCCACTGGGTCACTGTCCGGCACCCTGCTGGAGGCAAGGCCTAGGGCTCTGCAGAGTCTGCCGTATATCAAGGGCCACTTTGAGGCGGGTCTCGTTCGGGGCTGTCTCAGGTCAGAGTGTCCTTCAGGAAGGGACCTGCCTGGTGGGCACTGGACAAACCAGCTCCTTGTGGCCAAAAGGCTCAGGAGACGGGCAGGGCAGCAATATCGACCTCCTCCTCGCTCGGGAGTGGGCGTCAGAGGTCAGGCCAGAGCAGGGCTGGGGAGCTCCCTTGTTTGGCTACCTTTCCTTGGTGTGTGTGGGGAAGGGGGAGCTCGGGGAGGGGACATCAGCCCCTCTTGGCTGCCTCCTGCAGGAAGGGAATTGTCAAGCTCAACATCTACTTCCAAGAATTCAACTATCGCACCATTGAGGAATCAGAGGCCAATAATGTGAGTCTGGGGGCTGCTGACAGCACAGCCCTGCCCTGCCTGCCACCCATCCGCCCCTCACCTGGAGGTCCCCAGATTCCTTCCCTGAATTGCGACGGTCACCTGCTCCCCTTCCCCGTCAGTGGCTCCCCTCCCAGGAACCCGTGAGGCCAGAATTCCTCCAGGCAGGAGTTTGTGCCCCAGCCACCCCCACCCCTGCCCGGTGCTTAGCGCCACTTGCCCCCGACAGATGGTCTGGCTGCTCTCCAACCTGGGCGGCCAGTTTGGCTTCTGGATGGGGGGCTCGGTGCTGTGCCTCATCGAGTTTGCAGAGATCATCATCGACTTCATATGGATCACCGTCATCAAGCTGGTGGCCTTGGCCAAGAGCCTGCGGCACAAACGCACCCAGGCCCGCTATGCTGGCCCGCCGCCCACGGTGGCCGAGCTGGTGGAGGCCCACACCAACTTTGGCTTCCAGCCGGACGTGGCCCAGCCCGGCCCGGACGATGCCAGAGCCTACCCTGCCGAGCAGACGCTCCCCATCCCCGGCACCCCACCGCCCAACTACGACTCCCTGCGTCTGCAGCCCCTGGACGACATCCTGGAGTCTGACAGTGAGGCCGAGGCCGTCTAGAGCTGCCCCGCCCGCCCGCCGGGCAGCCCATGAACTCAGGGCAGAGAAGCCAAGACTGTTGCCCAAGCCCTCATTTAATGTCACCCTCTCCAAAGGGCCGCACGACAGGTTTCCATAGCCAGTCCCTGTCCCTCTACTGAGAAGCCAGCAGATTCTGGCCAGCCCCAGGCCAAGGGCTCTCAGGAGTCATAATCCAGATGTGGGAGTTGTCTTCCTGCCCACACCTGGGATGTCACCACCAGACTCCAGAGGCCCCCTGCGGGCAGGCCACTTCCTGCCACACGTCAGTCACTGTGGGTTCCGGGGGCCAGCAGGCAAGCAGGCTTTACCCTCCGTCCCCACCATCAGCGGGTCTTCCCTTCCTGACCTTCGTTGGCCTCTGCGGAGCACTTAGGGCTGTGACTGCGGGAGCTGAAAGGGCCTCTGGCGTGAGGGGGCCTTGCAGGTGGCAGATGTTTTGTTCTAGAAAATAAAAGTCGAAAACGTGGAATCGAGCTTTGTTCTTTGCCCACCTGGGCAGCCCAGAGCCCAGCAGCATCTCTGGGGTGGACAGCATCGTCCTGGCTGGAGAGGCCCCGCCACAGGTGATGCTTAAAGTCCCTTTCGAGCTGTCTCTGAGCAGCGGCCTATGACTTTTCCATTATTGCCCAGCTTCTCTGGGCTACAAGACAGAGAGCAGGAAGGAGGCAGGGGAAAGCCTCCAGCGGGCTCACATGAAAGGGTCTCAGCAGCTCACAGGGCGTCTCCGAGTCTCCATCCTGTTCCCTGGCCCGGGCGGGCTCTCCTAACACTGCAGCAGAAGAGAGAGCAAGGGTGACTCCAAGCTCACCTGTGCCAGAAGCAAACCTGCCCAGAGGGGCTTGCTCCCCACTGTCAGATGGACTCTCATTGGTCACTGATTGGGTCACATGCTCATCGCTCAACCAATCAGCCTGGCCAGCTATAGGGCTGCTTGGACTGGACATTTTCTAAAGGTGCCGGATAACATACAGGCCACCGAGTCAAAGTTGAATTTCAGATAACAGAAAATGAACGTTTTAATAGAAGTGCAGCCATGCAATACTTGGGACATATTATGCTAAGAAATCTAGGCTGACTACCATTTTAAACAGGTTAGTTCCATATTTTTCATATTTCCCAATCATCCTGTTTTAATATAAATGTCAATTTTGTCCCATTTTTAATAAACCAGGACCATCTTTAACAAGGGCAAAACGGGCTGTTGAATTGTCCCAGGTCCAGGCTGTTGTTCCCCGCCTTTTTTTAAATGTGTGTTTTTTATTGTAGTAATTATTCTACACATTAAAATAACCTCGTATGTATAGGTTCCCCATTCCTCAGATATATGTCCACACACCCTGCCCTCCACTGGTCACCCAGTGTTCTTCCCCCTTGTCCAGTGGGCTCCGCCACCATTTGCCCCCACCTGCCCCCATTCCCTCTTGTTGACCTCAGTTCTGTTGCAAATGTTTCAGGGTTGATTTTGTTTCGTCTTTGTTTTGTCTCTTCACATTCCACCTATGAGTGAGGTCATCTGGTATCTGTGTTTCGTCTTTTGACTTGTTTCACTGAGCATCATCCCCTCTAGATCCATCCATGCTGGTTCACATGACAGGGTTTCATCTCTTCTAGGGCTGTGTCGTAGTCCATTGTATATATGGACCACGTCTTCTCTATCGATCCATCTGCTGTTGGGCACTTAGGGCGTTTCCAGCTCTTAGCTGTTGTGAGTAGGGCCGCAGTAAACATGGGGCGCATACACCTAGCAGCTGTCCCTTTTGCCCCATGTGAAAGACGGCCCTTGCTGGCGCTGACTGTGTTGGGGGCCGCGGTTGCTACTGCTGTTCCCGCCCCTGCGAGGAAACAGGAGCTGAGGGAGGAGGATTTCCACCACCACCCCGACCGTGTGCCTGTTTCTTCAAAGGCAACAGAACATGGCCGTGGTAGAGCAGCAGGGACGTGCTGTGGGGGTTATCTCTGAACCGTGGGGGTTATCTCTGGCACTGAGCCATTATTGGGCATCTCTGGCACTGTGATGATTAAAGCAGCATGTGTTTTAGGCGGGACATTTAGAGCGGGGCTTACAGACGCGCCAAATTTGGTTTTTGCTAAGCTGTCAAAATTCCTTGCACTGGTCCTGGCTGTATGACGTCCCGCTGGACCACACGTTGTTGCTGCACAGTTGCTCGTTGCTCTGCACAGCACTTCCTTGTTGCTGCCCGGCTGCTCTGCTCCTGCTCAGATTGCTCCGCCTCCTCCCTCCCCTGAGTCACCAGCACACAACCCCATCCCGTTCTTGCCATCCCGGTGTCCCATGCTTGTCTCAAGGAAATATGGTCAGACTTTAAAAAAATCAGTACTTTCCTGAAATTCATATGTAACTGATTTTCTATATTTTCATTGTAAAAGATGGTCAGTCCCATGGGAGCTGTTCCAAATAACAGGGTCTAAAGGCGCAGACAGTCGATGGCTGCAGGGCCTGCTGGCCACCCATTGGAAGGATCTCTGGCTTTAGACGACAGGGCCTGCTGGTCTAGACACCTGGCTCCCTGGCCTGGAAGGGAAGCACGACTTCCCTCCCATCCAGTGCCCATGGTGGCTCCGTGGAGGAAGGCTTGGAGCCACCCGGGCTCCCCAGAGCAGGCCCTGCAGGTCTGAGGGCGGGAGTCACAGTTCTTGTTGGCTCTCCTACTTCTGTGACTGCTGTTTATTATTAGGAGTATTATCAGCACACTCACTTGCTGTCACTTGCTGTTGATAATAAACAATGGCTACATTGTATCGAGCACTTATGCCAGGCACAGGGCCAAGTACCTTTCAAGTTTTAGTGAAGTCTCCTAACCACTGAGAAATGCTACCATCCCATTTTACAGGTGAATGCACGGAGGCCCGGAGAGAGAAAACAAGGTACCCAAATCACTATTCCAGTAAGTGACAGAAGTGAGATGCCTGCCTCATGCTCTTAGTGCCAATGGTCACAACGCAGCCAGAGCCTACAGAAGCTGAGAGCTTCCAGACCTACTGTCCGGTGCTATGGAGCCGGCAGGACAATGAAGATTATCTCCCTCCTTACAGAAGCTCTCTGGTCCCAAGTGAATTGACATTAGCTAGAAAGGGAATTCATTGCAATAAAAGTCCAGGGATTTCAGGCATGGCTGTCTCCAGGGGCTTGACCCAGAGCTGGTCATTCCTCCAGCTACTGGCTTAACTTTCTTCAGGCTACTCTCATCCCCACAGATCTAGGTTCCGTTCCCTCAGCTCAGCAACTACTGAGAAGAAAGTTCCTCCTTCACAGTCTCGCAGCAGAAAGTCCCCTCCCCGCCCCCACAAATGAGGCTCATGGGTCATTAGGTCACATGCTTGTCCTGAACCAGTGTGACAGGCATGGGACATGCGGCCTGTCAGCATGTGGAAGGTCTTGTCCAGAGATATTTTTGAAGCAGGGGTGGGATGGGTGCTGTCCCCAGAGCTGCCTAGATGGGGATGCCCAAGACCCTGTGGACAGTGGTCTTCTGCTGCCATGTCTGCTCTTGGGGAGCATGGGGGATGACCCTGCCTCTGGAAGGTGGCTCTGAGGCTGGGAGGCATCTCCACATCTCGAGAGAACACTGTCCTGATCCTACCTGGGCTCCATCAGAGCCTCTTAGGGCTGAAAAGTCAGTCTCGACAGGGCCGTGGTTGCCCCCCAAATGGCATCCCATCATTCCACCCCTACCCCAAAGGGAAAGTAGGTCAGACTCACCTCCATCATGCCCTTGACCTTGTTCTAGCTCAGTGGCTCTTCACACAGCCCCGAGCGCAGTGCCAGTAGGCCCTCCGTTTTTCTGAATAGGAATGAGGCTCAGAGGCCCAGTGAATTTGCCAAGGTCACCCAACTAGGAGGCACTGAGGCCGGGAATCGAGCACAGGCCTGCCCTCTTGGAGCCCAGTGAGTGACCCTCCGACCATGGACCGAGGTCACCAGAGAGAGGTGACTCTCTCCCCCTTGCCATCCAGATTTTTAGCTCTCATTTCTTCAAGGCAGGCACCACCTCGCTCCTGCAGGGGCCAGTCTCTGCTCCACCACACAAGCAAGCAAAATATTGTTCTTGGTGCAGATTCACAGCCGATGCTCCTTCAGGGCCAGCCAAACTGGTTCCAAGGATGCAGCGACAGGATGGGTGGGAACCCTGACGGCAGACCTCAGGCCAGACGGGACAAGGCGTGATGCCAGGCTGGCTCACGAGAGGCCAGGGACGGATGGTGCCACCTCAGAAGCCGGAACGAGCTGGACCAGTGGGGGTTGGGGGCCGCCATGGCCTCCTCTGCACAGTCTGCAGCCCCTTGGTGTGTGAAGGGATGACACGCCCTACCTGCTAGGCGGTAAGCGCCCGTGAGCAGCAGCAAAGCGCCCCAGGGCCGGGAGCACAGCTCGAGTCCCATTCTGTAAAGGACCTGACGTGGGCACCCGGCTCTACAGGCCGCATGAGCTCAGCCCGGCCACGAGTCCTGACGGGCACACAGGGCTTCTCGCCCGAACTGGCCCTGCTCCTCGGCCATTTCTCGAGCAGCTCAGGGTGCTGCAAGAAGGGAAGCCGCTAGGGCGTCAGGTGGGTGGAGGCCAGGGGGCTGCCAACAGCAGGACCTGGAGAAGCCCTGGGGGAGGCCCGCCCTGTCCCCTGAGCTCCCAGCCTCCCTGCATCTGGCAGACACCCGGTGACAAGTCATGACAGTGGGGCTCAGGAGAAAACTGGCAGCTGGGGGCTTCCAGAAGGACTTTGCCTACCCAGTGGGAGGGACAGAATCATGCCCCCACTCCCCTTCCTCTGAAATGTGGGTGTAACCCTTGGGGCTGCAGGACGCCTGTGATGGGAGGGGAAAGGGTGGAGGGATCAAGGTCACAGAAGGGCTGGTTCTGGCTGCCTGCGGACTTGCTATTCAGTTCAGTTCCCACTGAAGCACTCAGACGACCCTGCTACTTCTACAGCCGGCACAATCCTCAGACACAGGAGCCCTCGGCCGGAAAACAGAATCTATGTCATCCCATGACTTAGAAGAGATGTGCCCTGGGAAAGGTTTAGTCGGCCACTCCGGAGGAGCAGTCCATGTACGTCCCAAGGACCCGGGTCTGAGCCCTGGATCTGGGGGAACAACCAATGTGAACAATTCAATAAAAATAAAATAAAAATTGCTTCCTCCTCCTCTCTTCCTGCCTGCCTGTCTTCATTGCTGCCTGCCTCTGTCCTTTAAAAAAAGGAAAAAGAAAAGCCAAAGCCCCTGGGGGTGGCCTTTGGGGGCCCCCACTACAGGCCGCCTCGCGGACCCTACTTCCTACGCCCGCCCTGCTGACCCGCGCTGGCCCACCTCACCGTCCCTCGGCGCCCCTGCCCACAGGCTCACGCTCCTGCCTCCCACCCTGCAGCCGCGGGCTGCTCCCCCGTCCAGGCACGGCCACCGCATGGCCACCGCACGGCCACTGCAGCCTCCTCCCACTGGCACTGGCAGCTGGGGGGCCCGCGCTGTGGCCCCCTCTCCCAGCGCCGTGTCCGAGAAGCGGCCACCTGACATTCACTGAAGACAGCAGGAAAGAACAGGTTTCTTTCATTTCACACCATTTATTGATTCCATTTTCAAAATCGGGTCATTTGAAAAAAATCATCTGAAAAGTGCTCTTTAATAATTTACAACCTTTTTATTTTTTGATTATACAGATAAACTGAATCTTTAAAAAAAAATCCTGGGTAGATTTTTAGAGCAAATCCCTTTGAGGAGGTGCTGGGACCGGTCCCGGCCTGACCTCCTCTCTGTGGGAGGGGTCAGTGCTCCAGGCCCCGCGTGGCGGCCACTGCGGCGGTGAGGCGGCGGGGCAGGCCTTTGCTGGCCTGTCTGTAGTCCTCGGGCTTGGCCTTCAGGAGCGTCACAATGCTCTGGAGGGTGCAGGACGGCCGCAGGCCCAAGGCGTCCATCACGTTGATCAGATAGTCTGCGGGGGGAGCAGACTCAGTGATGCCAGCACCAAGTGGGACGCAGCCCCCCAGGGCCTGCCCCGAGCAAGAACCAGAGACCCTGGGGCACGAGCTGGGTGCCCGCTCTGCCCTCAGCAGGCAGGCCTTGACTTGAGGGGTTTCCAACAGTCAAAGTGACTGCGGCCAGTTACTCCGGACCTAAAGGCCTGACTAGCACTGCTGCCCCCCGGCACCCCCCGCAGCATCTGAAGGACCAGCTGACCTGCCCCAGAGCCCTACACGGAGGCTCCTGCTCCAACCCCACTCCTGGCCACATGGAGAAGCCAGGGCTCCGGGGACCGAGTGAAGACACACGGTGTCGGTGCTGGCTGGTGGGACGCAGGACCCCAAGTTTCCCAGACAAGATCGGGGTACGTGTCCTGAGCCCACCCCAGATCAAGTGGACGAGAATCTTCAAGAGGGGCTCAAGGATCGTCCATCTAAAAAGTGACCCCACCAGTCTAAAAACCAGGTAAGTGTAGGTGACCCTGGCAGCGTGGAGGAGGCAACAGGTTTCCAAGGTCGGGTGACCTTGGTGAATCCTGTCCACGTGCTAAATACTCATCAGGGTGCACTCTGGGAGGACAGAATGGGACACAGGCCTGCCGTGTCCTAGGAGATCAAGGAATGCTGCTGCCTTCACTTCCTCCCTCCTGGGTGGGTCCTGCCCAAGCTGGAGGAAGGCAGCTCCTTCCTCCCAGTTTCTGCACTAAAGGACAATGATGGCCCACCCAGCAGGTCCCTCTACTCTGACCACCACCCGGCTCGTCTCTTCTCCCTGACCGGAAGCACTCCAGGCATGGCTGCCGCTTCCCGGGGCTTCTGGAGGCACCGGCTCTGCCCCAGCTTTGGGGAGCCGCGTCAGCTCAGGATGAGCTGCTTCCTAGGAAGCGCTGCCCGCCCGCCAGCCGGCACCTGTCTCCCGCACACTTATGCATAAAACTGTTATCCAAAAACAGCCCCACACTGTAACCTGGAGCTGCGGGTTGGCAGCCCAAGTCATTTGGCTTGGCTGGCAGTGTCTGGGGCTTTGCTTGCTTCTGCAGTGAAGCTGAGCATCTATAAGGAAGCCCACCGTTGCACCGACCTCACCACTCTCTCATCTTACCGCTCCGTGGTGGCACACATCCCACTGTCCTGGGCCCGGACCACACAGCTGGGGAGCACAGGACACATCCGACCCCTGGGCCCCATCCCCGCACGCTGGTCGACACGGAACCCGTGCTCCAGTGATGCCCAATGAGGGGCACTGGGCAGGGGGAGACGTCACGTGGACAACTGACGTCTAAAGAAGCCCGTCTCCCTGCACTTGTGGTTTTGGCTGGTTCTCTCCTCACGGCTCCCACTAACAGGGAGCACCCCAGGGCATCTGCTCCTGGTCTCAGCTGTCTGCACACTCTGCCCTGTCGGACGCAAGGAGCCGGCTGCTCCCCATCACTGACAGCCGACGACCCAGTGAGCAGAGTGCAGGACTCAGGGCGGCGGGTGGCGGGCAGGTGGGCACTGCCTGCTTCAGGAGGAGGAAAACACCCCGCCTCCCACCTGCAGTTCTCCTTCAGCGAAACCAGAGGTTGGTGTGGCCCCAGGGTCACCAGGTCTAAGCCGGGGCTGGGTCCCCAGGAAGCTGATCTTTAGGGTCTGACCACCCTCTCCCTGAGCACCTCAGGAACAAGAAAGCAGAGGAATGAAACCCTGGGGCCAGCCCTAGGGCCCCTGACACAGAAGGAGGGGCCAGCAGAAGGAGGGGCACATGCAGAAGGCAGCTGCCAGGCGGCCTTGTGATGCTACTGCCCCTGCCTCCACCTCCCTGTCAGCAGGAAGGAGACACCAGGAGCCGGCGCCCAGCTGGAAACCCACCGATGTCAGTGGCCAGCTGCTTGGTGGAGTGAGGGGTCAGCTCCGGGATCTGCAGGATGGCGTCGCAGTAGGTCTGCATCGTGGCCCGGGCAATGGAGCCCAGCCAGATATCGGCCATGTTATCCAGCTCGGGCAGCTCGTCCCCTGGAGACAGAAAGGACAGCCAACTCAGCACCCAGTCGGAACGTCCATTCCCTCCTGCAGAGAACTCACCCGAGAGCCCCGCCGACACAGTGAACACGCGCCACACCCTGTCAACACCGAGAGCCCACCCTGGCGCAGGGAGGGGGCGCTCGGGGTGCACAGCGGTCAGCATCAGAAGAGGTGACGGGAAGTTGGCGAAGGAAAGGACTTATCAGTGCTAAGGGAACCACAATATGTGAAAACGCGGGATAAAATGTCAACACTAGATGAGATGGAAAGAGGAAAAAAGGAACGTCTGCTCAGGACACCAGCACCGCGGCTTCCGGGGCCCCTGCGGGTGAGCTGGCCCACGACAGGAGCCCCATGCCCGCTGGGAATCAGAGAGCAGGTCAGCGGCTGCGGAGCCAGAGGAGGAAGCGCCCGGCGGCGGCTCATCGGGGCGTCCAGCAGCCCAGGAGCGTGCGGAGAGGAGCGGGGCGGCGGGGGAGGCCTGGACAGACGTGGGCCCAGCCCAGAGTGAGCAGGTGGAGGAATGGCCCAGACACAGGCGGCACCTCAGAACCGGACCCGAGGCGAGTGTCGCCTCGCCTCTTGGAACAGTTGTTTTCATCTGTCAAACGAAGAGACCAGTCTGATGTCACAGGCTGCTGTGGGGATGGGGCCTCGGCATGGCACAGCCGCACACCTGGTGCTGCGCACGCAGTAGGTCTTCACGTCAGCACGACTCGGGTAGATGAGGGTCAGAGTGCGTGTGGGAGCAGGGGGTGCCGTTCTGGGAAGCAGGATGGGGACATGAACCCCACGTAGTAGGAAACAGGCAATGACTGCAGTTCCCTGCAAGGCTATGACAAGCCTGAGGCGGGACGGGGTGGGGCGCCGCCTTTCAGGCCTGGGCCCCAAGAACAAGGGGACACCTGACAGCAGAAATGAGAAAGGAGAAAGTGAGAGCCACAGAGTGAAGAAAGCAGGAGGCCACACGTCTGGGAGGAGAGACGCAGAATGCTACCACTGCCGGCACTTCTGCTGATGTCAAACATGCCGGCACGTGGGGCGGCGCCTGAGGGGCACGTGGGAGTGCAAATCCGTGTGCTAAAACTGTCACGTGCCCTGGGAGCTCAGCGGTTAAGTTCACTGGATGCAATCCACGTGCATCCCAGGGACCTGATTCTTGACCCCGGGCGGGGAGGATGGACGGACCATCAAGATGAAGATCTAAATAGTGTTTCTTCCTTCCTCTCTTCCTGCCTGCCTGCTCGCCTTCATGCCTGCCTGCACCTTCCTTTAGAAAAAAATGTCTTGCTTTCTATCCAGCATCTAGACGACAAATACAAATGAGATTTAAAGACAAAACAGGGTAAGCACAAGTGGGCACGAGGATATTGATGAGTAACTGCGAGTTTCCCCCGGAACACGGACGCTGGACTGGCTGTGTGTCCAGAAACGCAGCGGGGCAGGACGGAGGCCCTTCATCCTGACTTTGACCAGGAAGGGTTGAACATAACAGTCCAGGCCACCAGATTCCCTGACTCAAGGGCTGTCAGACAGAAATGGGAGTTCATGGATGGGAAGTGCGGAGAGGGCGCCTGGAATGAGGACGGCTGAGGACGGCTGAGGCCGGGAGTCATCCAGGGCAGGGGAGAGGCACCCAGGCTGGACACAGTGGATGGCAGGCGGGCCTGCGACAGCTCCACGTCCCATCGGCTTCACCCCGAGGGGTTGGCACTGCCCTGGGGTGGGTGCTGGGTGGCACTCTCTGGCCAGGGGAGAGACACGACCCCCCAGCCAGCCCAGGCAAGGCTGCAGCAAGGGTGTCAAGGGCTGATGGCGCCCAGAACCGGGAGCGAATACCCCCGTTCCCTGGAACAGGTAGGCCGTTTGCAGAGCACACAGGAGGAGACAGACCATTCCGGGCAGAGACAGAAATGGCTTAAACCAAGTGCCTGTGATGAAGAAATGCTCTGTCTATAAAGAAACAGGTACACGTGGAGATGTGCAGAGAAAGATGCCTGGGAGAACAGTCCCTAAACTGCTACGTGATGACTACAGGGCAGATTTTTGGCCAGGAAAAAACTCTTTATTTTAAAAACTTAAGAAGAAACAGTCTGAGTGGCTAGTATGTGAGCAGGTGGGGGCACAAGGGACACAGAGGGAGGGATAAGGCTGCCAGACTCGCTGCCGGGACTGAAGGGTCCACAGGAGAGGAGCGGGGTCGGATGGGCGGTGGGGGCTGCAAGCACACCGGGAACAATGAGTCAGAGTGTGAGGACAAGGACCAGGAGATGGAAGCAAACAGACAAAACGCAGGTGAGCGGAGTCTCGAGGAAGGGGCGTGAAACGGCCTGGCAGTGAAGCTCTGGGCTCCGCAGCTCTTGGGCTTTTGCCTGTGATGTCTGGATGGCCTGGCCCAAAGGAGCTCAAGGAGGCTCGTGCTGTGCCCGGCTCGGCCCCAGCAGGGACCCCCGTGCCGGACCCTCCAGCACAGGGCAGCCCCTCCCGGTATAGGCCACAGGGAGCGGGCGAGCCTGCCCCACAAGAGTCAGGCACCCGGAGAGCGGATTCAGGTGCAGACCGCGGCCGTAAAGCAAGACGCCGGTAGAGCGAGTCACCGACTTTCTGGTTCCTGGAGCGCATGAAGGTTAGCTTGCACCACGCTGGCGTCCACTCAGTGTGCAACAGCATCATGTCTGAGACACTCTCTGGGCGTGCCCTGAGGGAAAGCGGCGAGGTCAGTCGCCTCCGAGGGAGAACACTGGGTTCAAGTCCTGGGTCTCGGGGGAAACAACCCATGTAAACAACCAGATAAAAATGAAATGAAACGTGTCTTCCTCTCTCTTCATGTTGCCTAGTCTCCTTTATCCAGTCTGTACCTTTCCTTTAAGAAAAAAAGCACACATTTAAGTAAAATAAATTGCTAACCATCTTCTAAGCCTTCAGAATACTGGGCGTAGTCAGCTGGGCTGTGCCTGCACAGGGGGCGCCCAGCACCCATACCCGGCGGCTCTTTCGCCTTCATGCTGGAATTACAGTCCACGGCAGTGCCGGCGGCCTCCGGGGGACCGTGCCCACGCTGCAGCCTGACGTGGGTCCCCTCTAAGGATGGGGCCGCGACAAGCGGAGACGGAGTTTTCCTGCAAACGCCTCAGCTCTAACCGCTGCGTGCACACTTGGACACACCACTTTCAAATTCCCGAAGTTCGATCTCCTTGTTGGAAAAAGACTTGCGATTTTTAAACTTCCCTTCAACGTATCACATCACTTAGAAAAAGCCGTTTCTCTAAACCAAAAAGTTTTCAAGCAGCTGTTTGCCACCCAGATCTGAAAACTCACAATGTTACAAGGCTAGAAACCCCCAAATTACATGTGGGGGTTCACTGTATAAATCTCTCCAATTTTCTGCACACTGGAAACTTTTCATAATAAAAGCTGGAGAGGGGAAACAGAAAAGGAAAGAACCCGACTGGCGTGCTGTTACGTTTTCCACCTCTGCGACAATTCTCCTTGGTGGTTGCGAGTGTTTTCCTCCTCAGTCAAGCCCAGTCCAGCGCTGGGCACACAGCAAGCGATGAATAAACCTTCAGGGAATCAGACAGGCGGTGCACAGGGTGTCCACCACGGAAAGGAGGAAAGACGAATGATTTTCCCGTTGTGATGCTGCGACAGCAGAGCTCTGAACTTGGATCTGACCTGGGTCTCCTTTCATCAGGAAGGGCCTCCCACTGAAGTGTGTCTCATTGGAATAAAGCGCTGTCGCGAGACTGCATGAGCAGAAGCCACACATCACCAAGCCACCCTGGAGCCGGAGGATGGGGCTTCAGTGTGCTGTTCTCGCCACCTCCCCGGTGCATGCAAACTTCTACAAAAAAGGCTTTTTCAAGTTTTTGAACTTAGGACGCATATTAGCAGGTAGATGAGAATGAAAATCACTTCCTTGGCTCTAGGCTATTACCAGAGCTCTGGCACACACATGTTGTACACGCAACAGAGAAATCTACTCCTGTAAGACTTTCCAACAACACACAAATAGTGAGTACAGCGTGAACCCCCTTTGCACCTTCCTCCCACTCCCAGCCAAGAGGTGCGGCGTGTTTTCCAGGCACATGTGAACGCACATGTGCTAAAAGGCATCCTATGTAAATGAGAACCATGTATATGCCCCCCACACACACGAACATCACAACACGTATTACTCTGGTCCTGCTCGTCTCTGAAGGAAGGGCAGTATTTCTGAAGGCGGCACCTCTGCTCCCGTTATTCTCTACACTTGATTTCACTCCTCTGCTAGTTGCATGTGACCTTTTCTTGCTTCCTTTTCCTTGGATTTATTAGGATGCCTTTCAGAGTCCCTTTATTTTTAACCCTTTGATGCGAGTTTCTTTTTGGTATGGTCCCTTCTCTCAGGCTGCTGAATCTTTTACACACCCATCTTTTCTGTTTTCCGCTTGCCCAGCCCTACAGAGGGAGGTATGGCCCGAGAAATGGATCCAGAAGTTTGTTGGATCAGAGTATACAGCCCCTGGTCAATGTCAGGCCCAGAAGGTGAGAAGGGAAACGGTGCTAACTCACGTACAGTGTCACCCCCAGCCATCCCTCATCACTGTCTCACGCTGACGGCGATGTCTGCGAGTCTGGAGACACGCGCGTTGGGGGTGAGGGCGGGGAAAAGCCCAGCCCATGGCTCCCCGGGCTGCAGGCTCTCTCACCTTGCTCTGGAGGGAAAGGCAGCTTCCCGGCGTGCAGAGCCAGCTCCAAGGCAGAGTCCTCCTGAGTCACAAATGGCTCCAGGTTTAGGGGGAGGGACATGATGTACTGCCCGATCTGAAAGAGAAGAAGGACTTGGAGGCCGACAACGACATATACTGGCCTTAGTCTGTGCCACACATTTGTGTGGAGGCAGATGGCAAAGAGGAGCAACCCCAAGTGTGATCTTTCCCACGTGTGGAGACACTGGCTGTGGCAACACCCTAAAAATAACCAGCGGTAGTTTCCATGTAGATCAGAGTCATGCTTCTCAGTAATGGGCGAACGTGTTTGGAAATCATTCGGTGCAATCCCTACCTCACGTGAGGTAAGAGATATCAAAGTGTTTTGTAGAATGCAAAGCTCTTGTGTAAATACAAGTTATTATTACTGTTTATAAATGAAAAACCAGAAAGTGCAGAAGCAAGAGCCAACACTGTGTAGACAAGCACGAATTCAAACCGTCTTCTTGGACCTGGGTCTCTCCCTCCACAGGACTTAACCAGAAATTGTGTTTGAAAAAGCCACTTCCCCAGGGAAAAGTGCATTTTTTCATAAAAAAGAAAGCCCTTGATAATAATAAAGATCAACAAAATATTCTTGACTGGTGGGAAATCCCAGAAGGCAGACATGTGGCATGAGCCACCGTTAACACACTGAGCGCTTCTCCGACATGACAACCACCAGAGGAGGCCTTAGAGGCCTCTTTCTCTTACAGCTCAGGAGGGCTGTGTGCGGGCTTTTTTGAATTTGACAAAATAACATTCCTGTTTTTTTTTTTTGTTGAACATGCTTGTCACATACATGAAAAAAGCAAAAAAAAAAAAAAAAAAAAAAAATTAAAGAGCAACTTCGTAAGACAAAAAAAGGAAAAAAATAAAACCTCTTGCCTTTGCTTTTTAACCATCCCATACAAACCAACTCTGTATAGTGCAGACACAACAAAAGTTACTGGAACAACCAGAGTGAATTGGTTCTGTTGTTGTTTTGCTTTGGTTTTGACAAGTGCTTCTCCTCCTCTGAGACGACAGTGAACACGGTCACATGGAAGGACAGAGAACGCTCCAGAAGTCTGTTTGGTCAGCGGAGACCATCAGAAATGGTGGACCCAAAACGGTATGTACACAATAGAAACTAGACACAATTCAACTTTCCCTTTTGAAAAGCAAGTGGGGCCTGGAAGTCTGGGCTCTGTGTCCTGTCCTCCCTGCTGCGAACCACGTCGTGGCTCCGCTGGGCGATGAGAGCAGCGCCATCTTCGGCGACGGGCGGCCGCCGCTCCACTCGAGGTGACCTCGCCGCCTCACTGAGGCTCTGAGGCGGGGAGTGGGGGCAGCGACAGTCACAGCGATCTTCTACTTTCAGTGCAACCTCTCCTCTTCTGCTGTCCAGTCATCCTCATGGTCTTCTTCCTGCTTGCTGACGCCCACACCACCCTCCTCCTCCTCCTCGGCGGCTTGTTTCCCCACAGCCTCCTCTCCATCGTCTTTCTCACCATCGCCTTCCTCCGCTCTTCCTCCTCACTGCTGGCCTCCTGCTCCTCATTTTCCTTGTTCGCGTTCCCTGGCGGGGGGAACTCTTCCATTCTCTGCCTCCTCCACGGTGTCCTTCTTCTCATTCAGTCCTAGCTGGTGATCTTGGAGTTGATGTCCACGGCTGCCTGACATGACGGGGCATGCCAGCGAGCCAATGCAGCAGATTCAGAAGAGAGCTGGGGTGCATCCTGATGGCTTACTAGTAAAGTCCATCAGATGCCATCACACACATCCCAAGGACCTGGGTTCATGACCCAGGGCTGGGCGAACCGCCATGATGAACCACTAAATAAAGTACTTCTTCCTCCTGTCTTGTCCTGCCTGCACCTTTCCTTTAAAAAAAAAGAAAAAGAGAGACCTGGGGGCTCTGGCAATCATCTGCTGGATGCTGGAGTCCGGGCACTGGACGTGGCTCTGCAGAGCCGTAAGCAGGACACAGGCACAGTGCAAAGCTGGTGCTTTGGGCCAGCCAGCCAGCCGGGCCTTGTCAGATGTGGTGCCGGGGAAGGAGTGAGGTCACGCTGCTCCTGCAGCTCTGTGTGATGGCAGGTCTGCACGGGTGAGGACATTCACCAAGGCAAACCATCTGTGCAAAATTTCAATAATCTGACATCTCCAACTTCAATTAATTGGCCTCCGTGGTTCCTTGATTTGCTGTCTGGGCGCCACTGTGCAAAGGGATGCGTGTCGTCACACTTGCAGGTATCGGTCTACTCGCCTCCCATATTCAGTAAACACTCCTTGGTGACTCAGGAGAAATGAAAAGCGTTGTGGTCACACAGACTTGGGCTTGAGTCCCGGTGCTGCCACGTGACCTTGGGCAGTGACTTCCTCTGTCAGGGCTTTGGTCTCATCATCTGAAATGAGGACGAGCTCATACTTTGACGGGCGACAGTGAGAATGGGATGAATCTGTGCAACACACACGAAAGCACCTGGCACCCTCGCAGACCAGTCACTGGGTAAGTGACTTCCCTGCCCCACTCCCACCAGGGCCTTGGCGCGCGCCTGAGAAACACGGCTGCTGGGAACCGCCAGATCAACTCCTGTGTAGATAGTGCTGTCCCGCAGCACCAACAAGCCTGCACGGCCCCTGCACAGCGCGTGCTCCACACGTGCTCTGTCCAGGGCTCAGCGCCCCGGCCGGCACAGTAGCTGCCGCGCGTGACCCACGGCAGGTGGGGAGGCCCGGCCGCACCCTAGCCTTCCCGAGCCCGCTACACCGGGGTTTCTTCAACTTTAAAATCAATTCAATCACCTCGCAGGTCCCTTCCAGCAATACCATTTCCTGAATCAATTTAGACTGTAACACATTGTTTCCATTCTAAAAATAAGATTACCCCTTTGAGTGCAGTCTCCACAGCACAGGGTGGGGATCATGCCCGTATCCTCCTGGGCTCACTTTGGTGTCCACATGTCCTAGCTGGGAACAAACATTAGGTTCTGAAATCAGTGTGTGTTTCATCAGCTGATTTAAGGGTATCAGCTGCATTTCCTTGAAGTCCTGAACATGGATGGAGACTTGCCAAAAGCAACTCCGAGACAGCACGATGGGGCAATGACAGTTTTACAGAGAAGGGCTAGGATCAAAGACAAGGCGAGGACAAATGCTCCCGGAGAACCGGGGAAAGGGAGGACACTCACATTGCTGATGTACTCGAGCGGCGTGAGGCTGAAGGTGGGCAGGTCCTCCGTGAGTGTTTCTCCAATGCCGGCCGTGTTCCAGCTCTGGGGAGGGAGGAGGAGGGTCAGGCAAGGCCTCCGGAGACCACACGCCAGTCCCTGTCTCAGGGGGGCGGCCTGGGAAGCCCGTTCTCGGGGCAGGAATACTTGAAGCACAGACACCAGCACAACCTGACTGAGTTCAAGCTCTGCCTCATTTCCACCTGTCCTCGGCCGATGAGAACTCAGAGGGCCAGGTGGGAGCCCCCCAGCCCACCAGCTGCCCCTTGCCCTCTCTGTGACCCCTGTCTGGGGAGATCCCGGACACCCAGATGCCTCCTTTCGTCATTTAAAGTGGGAATGGCTACCATGTGGCCGTGTGGGTTTTCTCGGCGCTCCCTGCAGGTTGAGGTGAGTGACCAGCAGCCGGGGTCAGAGTTCAGCCTGGCATGCCTTCACACAGAAATCTAGCTGCTTCGTTCCAGCCTGAGTCACCCTAGAGTCAGCCTGGAAAACAAGGCCCTTTCTGACCGGACTCCTGGAGCGAGTCCCGAGGTCACGCTGGGGCTGTTCTCTGCAGCTACCTGATGCCGAGCTGGTTGCTTGATCCTTTATGCAGCGTTCCGGGAAGGTACTGACCACATCCACCCCTGGGCTCCCACCTGGGCGAGGACTCAGCTGTCCTCACAGCGCTCTCTAGCCCCATCTCAGCTCTGTCCCCTAGACAAGTTTTTTTCTTTGCCACCCCTGCCCCTGCCTGAGAATCCTATTTCAAAATGTGCTACTTTTTTTTAGTTCATTCGCACCTGCTGAGAAGGACCCCTGCCCCCAATCATCCAAACGTGAAGAGCTGAGGATGCTTGCCTGTGCTGGGTCCTGGACAGAGAAGACAAACACATGGCAACACTGGGCCCTTGTCCTCCAGAAGCTCCTCAGGGAGCTGAGACCCCTGACTCACTCCTCTGTCCCGCAGGCTCCCAGAGTTCTCAGAAGCAGAGGAAGGTTTCACACAGCAAGAATTCAAAGGAACAGGAGCTCACGGGGATTAGAGAGGAGGTAACCACAGGACCCAGGAGGGGCAGAGAGGGAAGGCTGCAAAGAGAGTCACGGCCTTGATCAGCAGGCAAAGAGAAAGCCCCACCTTTGACAAATAAACTGTGAGGAAAATGGGCGGGTGGGCAGAGGGGCATTTATAGGACAGTGAAAATGTGAACAGTGACATTAAGGAGTTACTTTAATTTTCTTTTTTAGTGCTGATTATGGTACTGATTCATTCAACATAAGGGGGTGCCATGAACCAGGGTGACCAGGACTGGTCTGCGCTGCAGCAGGGCAGGGCAGTGAGGACCGGGAGCGCATTACGCTCTTCTCGCTGAACTTGCATGTGAGTAAACAGGCTTTATACACAGCCTCTCACACTGCAGGGAAGGAAGGGTCTTGAACTGGAAGAACATCAGAGAAATGCCGCATGAAGACGAACAGTGAGGGGGGGCGGGCGGCTGAAAGCTCAAGAACAGGTCAGTGACCTGCGAGCCTGAACCGGGACGGGGCCCCCATACAGGTGGGGGACATATTTAAAGAGAAGGAAGAATGGATGGGGCAGCAAAGTCATCAGCAGAGAGGAGCAGAGACGGGGACGCCCGGGCAGGAGCCAGGACTGAGTGGTGGGGGAGGGCCAGGGTCACCGGAGTGTCAGGAGTGTCTGAGGGCCAAGCACAGTGGCCTGGAGGCCTGGGAAAAACTCTCAAGAGGCAGCAGCAGGAAGACCGAGTGCCCAGAGTGTGGCCTGTGGAATCCGGTGAGACCGAGAGGGCTGAAGTGGGGAGGCCAACAGGGCGGACTTGGAGAAGACAGTGGAAATGCTGGAGGTTATATTTCAGTTGCTCACAATGTATTTAAGGTGCCTTCACACGGCATTATCTAGCCATCTGTCAGCGGGTAATCTATTTTGAAATGGAATCTAGTGTTGGTTTATACTCTTGTCATGTAAAAGAGCAACACAATGCACCAGCAAACGTCAAAAGCAAACACTGAATGAGCAGGAATTAATTTTCAAATCCTTCAGGCCAAAGTGTTTGCCTGGTATTGTGCGTGCCGGGCGGGCCAGCTGGGAGAGCTCCCTGGTTCCAGCGGTGCCCGCTGCAGGCCGAGGAGAAGGCAGACCCCGCGAGGCAGACAAGGAATGTGCTCCGGGATGCAGAAACGGGAAGCCTGATGCACCTCCATGAGGAACTATGACGCAATAGTTTCCAAACAGGAGGTCAGGACTGTGAGCTTCGACAAAAACACTCAAAACAACCAAATCTGGGGGCTGGGGAGGGGTTAGGAAGTGGACAGTGCTAACTCTTCGTCTTTCAGAACAGGTGAATCCACAGCAAGAGCGACCTAAAGTGGGAACATGATTAACCTCCCTCCCGAGCTACAAAAAAATTACTCTGATTCCTTACAATCTTTTTTTTTTTTTTTTTTTGAAGAACATCCTTCCTATTTTGTTCATTTTGGTTTTTTCACCCCGCCCTGGGTGCGGCATGCCGTCCATCCACACAACAGCGTCTCAGCCCCTTGAGCCACAAGGGTGGGCCAAGAATCTTTCTGAACTGGAAAGAGCTCTTCTAGAAAGTAGTTATCTTTTGTGGTAAAGAAGCCAGTATCTCAAGTTCAAACATTTCTTTGGTTTCATCTATTTTACCTTTTGAAATGAAATTGATATTGTACACATTTTACATCTTCTAACGACAGCATGTGCAGGCGCCCCCTGGAGGAGCACAGGGTCAGCGCAGTCCACGTATGTCCCAGGACCAGGGTTCACATCCCGGGGCTGGAGGAACCAAGATGAGCAACTAAATAAAATCAATAAAGTGCTTCTTTCTTCTCTCTCTTCCTGACTGCCTGCTTGCCTCTGCTCACCTCCATTCCTAGCTGTGCTTTTATTTAAAAAAAAAATTTAATTCCTCCTAGAAAATAAACACAGAGAGGAGAAAACCACCAGTAGGAGGATCTACTCTGGAGCTGCTGTGCCGAATCCTCACACATCTGTGGGGTGACTGCTGTACCCCATGTTAAAGATGAGCTGAGATGTCCAGAGGATGGAATGGCGTCAGCTCTGTGATCCCATGAGACCATGCAGAGTGGTGCCTGGGCAGCTGTCAGTCCTCACTTCCCTTCCTGTGTGCTGTGACAGCTGGGATAGTGAATTCCCCAGTGCTTCCCTCCCCCGCCATGCTGGAATTGCAACATCTGGTTGGAGCAGATCTCATGAAAGCACAAAGAAGATCACAGAATTCTGAGGGGAGAAAGGACCTCAAAATCATGCAATCCAATGATGTCATTTTATGGATGTGCGGATTCTGAGGTCCAGGGAGGGGCTGAGAGCTGTCCGTGGTTTCCAGTGTCTGAGTGAGTGGCCCTGGACTCAGGTCTAAGATGTTCTTGGGATGGCAGCAGAAAGCAAAGCAGTTATGCCAAAGGAGCGCTTGTCGCTTCTGAAAAGAATTTCTTGGTTATTAAAGGCCTAGATCTGGGCCTTTCCCAGAATATTTTCCCCAAAAAGCCAAACCCAAATAGACTTGAGAAGTCCAGGAGAAAGCAGAACCGGGGGGCTGTCCTAGGAATGCAAAAGTGATGGGACTGGGCAGGGGAGAGGCAGAGCCAATGGGGAAAGTATGACTGACGGGTCAGTACCTGAAAAGGAGTCAGGGCAGCCAGAAACGAGAAGTGGGTGTAAGGCAAGGAGAGTGAGGGGCTCTCAGAAAAGCCACACAGAAAGCCCCCCCGCCCTGACCCAAATCAGATCTGGTAAGGCGCTCTCCTGATGAGTTCTAGAAGCCACCTTCCAGAAACGTCTGTGGCCTGAAATACAATCCCATCTCACGAGAAAGCACATTAGCTACTGTGACCAGCCCCAACCCACGCAGCGGCACGAAACCCCACTTTCCTCTCCGGAGAGGGCGCGGCAGTGCTGCTCTGGATGGGGCAAGTTAGTTGAGCGACAGTAATAATCCAAGACACGCTCTGGGAAGACAGCATCACAGTAACTCCGATGAAGATAAGACATTCTTGCTGAGCAACGAGCGGCAAGGGACCCCGCACACGGGACTCCCAGGCCTGAGTCAAAGCGGGCGCCTCAGAGCCCTTGCCGGAGGTGATGGGCCTACCCAAGAACGTGCTAGGGAAGGAGGCAGGACCCCGTAGAAACTCACGTCCATCTTGGAAACGAGCAGCAGCTGTTGTTTGATGCGCAGGAAAACGGAGTCGAAGGCCAGCTGGTGGGCCTGCTGGTTAAGCCGAGTCAAGGCCGCTCGAGATGCAGACAGCAGGTTGTGGTTCCCTGAGCCTTTTTCCTAAGACGAGAAATGGGGGAGTTGTGTGGTAGGACCGGCATTCAGTCAAGGCATAGCTGCACACCCTGGAAAAGAGCCAGGGGCTGACTAGTGTGGTTCCCACACCTGCTGGGCCTCAGGACCCCCACTCCACCCAGAACTACAAAGATGGACCCAGTAGCATCCAGAGCCCAGAAATCTGTATTTTATTCACTTTCCAGGTGATTCCTATGCCTCTGAGCTAACACAGGCTCCTGGGTTGACATGTGACCTGTGACTACCCCTCAGGACGAGGGGCAATGGGAAGAATGTCAGAGTGTCATGAATAAACAACAGTGATGGACAGAGGCTTGACTCCCAGCAAGGTCAGCTCAGCGGCCCCTGGCTGGACGCCAGAGTACACACAACCTGTGAGTCCTAAGGAATTCCAAGCAGCCTGAGAAAACATGGAGATGGAAAATGTAACCTTAGTTTTGCTATTGTAAATGAAGCGATTACAAAAGACATAAGTCAGATTAGCAATAAAGATAAAGAGAGCTGCTTTAACTTAAGCACAGAAGAATGGATGAATGAACTTGCAGAATTGCTCATCTGCGCACCCTGGTGGCCTAGAGGTTTAGTACACCACCAGGGGCAGCCCACATCAATTCCAAGGTCCCTGGTTCAAGACCCAGGGGCTGGGGAACAACTAAGATCAACAACTAAATAAAGCGCTTCTTCCTCCTCTCTCTCTGCTGCCCACCTACTTGCTGTCATCTGTGTCTAAAGCTCAAAGGCAGCTGGCTGGCGGGTCAAGGAGCACAGGTGGGGAGACTCCACGAAGGCAGTGCTGAGGTTCAGCCACGTCAGAAGCACACTGCGCAGCTGCCCCAGAGGTCAGGCCTGGCAAGGAGTGTTGGGAAAGGTGGTGTCACCTCTGCCCATCACAAAGAGTGCGGTTCAAACCGGAATGGGGGTGTGGGAAAGTTCTGGAATGGGTGCCCGCAGCGCTCTAGGAAGTGTGGGGGCCACTCCACTCCCAAGGAGTTGTGCGGCTCATGCCATTTGTGGGGAGGTTCTCCTGTCTCTGGGTCCCAGGGGTCCAAAGCTCAAAGTCAAGGCAGCCTATGGCAGACAAACTGAGGTCAGATCATG
This sequence comes from Solenodon paradoxus, assembly GCA_004363575.1. Lineage (NCBI taxonomy): Eukaryota > Metazoa > Chordata > Mammalia > Eulipotyphla > Solenodontidae > Solenodon > Solenodon paradoxus. The sequence continues at coordinate 39,412 of RJWH01003720.1, read as the reverse complement.
TCCAACCACGGACAGTCAGGAGGGTCCTCGTGCTGCCGCCGGAGGGACCTGCGCTGGGCAGACGCCCCTGGCTCCGTTCACCCTCACTCCCCACCTGGGGAGAGAAGGAACTTCACCAACTAGTGGGGCCCTTCACAGGCGTTCACACACCAGCCCCTTCCCTGTTCTTCAGAACACGCAGAGCGCCCCGTACCCGTCCCGCTGACAAGTTAACCCTGGAGCGAAGAACGGCAGGCCCATCTGACCACAATCGAAAGTCATGTTCTCCAGCCTCCCTCTGTCAGTAACAAAGCTCCATCTCTCCGACACCTACATCTATATTTCAGCTAGCTCCTGAAAGCCCCGGCAATAGGGGGACAGAGAAGCAGCGACAGGCCACGGCCTGGGGCTGCACACTGCGCCCCGAGCCTTCATCGGCTCAGGAGGGGTGCAGGGAAGTCCTTCAGTTTGCAAGAATCGGCGTCAGTCTGGTGTCATACCTTAAGGGTGTAAAGTATCTCCATTAAGCTGGCATGCTCGGCAGGGTTGTCCTTGTGGAGGTAATTATACTCCTGCCACGGGTCTTTTGTGGAGCTCTTCTTGTCTGCCAAGATGCCCTCCTGAAAACTGGCCAGGCTCCGAGGGCTGTAGGAGTCTGAGAGGTACTTCCCAGCTGTGGACAGAATCCTGCAACGAGAGCACAGACCGTTACCTCCAGGCCCCGTGCGCACGGAATTTTCTTTTGCGGGCGTGCCATGCTCCTTACTGAACGAAGGCGGCCGCCGGCCGCGGGCTGACCTAGGGCCCGCCAGATGGGGAAACGGGGCCTCATGCATCACTCGGGGTGACTGGACCTCACGTGTACAACGCACATCAGGTGGTGCTCGTTTTTGCAAGAAAGGCAAAGGCAGGAATGACGACAAGTAGACAGGAGAAGGGAGAAGGAAGAAGCATCTTTATTTTACTTTGATTTAGCTGTTCACCTTATTATTTCCCCGGATTTGGGACTGGAACCCAGGGGCATGTGGCCTGCATCCTTTGGAGTCGATTGGTCCAACTGCTGCTCCACCTGGACAGACACATTAGGTGTTTTCACTCCCATTCAAAATTCCGCCACAGTAAGTCGTCTTCCTATTGTGACATGCAGCCTACTCAGGACAACTGCCACTTAAGCACACTGGGAATGCTCTGCACTCTGTGCAGACCAGCTTGCTAGATGATGTCACGGTGGGAAACAGCCAAAGCCCTGGAAGCCCCCAGCACCCCGGCCTGCAGAGGCGCCAGATGGGATGACGGGACACCGGTCCTTGAGGAGCAGCAGCCGCTAGCTGTGAGCCTCCCCAGCAGCCTCGCTGCAGCACACATGCTATCAGCACTGCGGGGTTCGCTTTGGGGGTCAGGAGCTAGGAGGCATCTCCTGAGAGAGGAAGACCGCTGCCGGGGAGGCTCCCTGTGGGGAGGGCCCTGGTGCCACCAGGAAGCAGACTCTGGTCCCACGAGGATGGCCTTCCACCACAGGGGAGCTGGGGGCCCCTCTTCCTGAGCCTCCGACGCTTCAGCCTGTGTGTCTGAACGGGGCAGAATGACACGCACCTCTGCCGCCAGCACGGCCGTCGAGGGGACACTACCGAGGGAAGCGAATTCCCTGATCCCGGCTTAACTGTAAATTCTTACAGAAAAGAGATGCTTGGACATAACAGCTTTCAGGCTGCCTCGTTTGTTCAAAAACAAGTTTGTCAAGGAACAGCAGTCCTTCCAAACAAACTCTGAGAAAGGACAGGGCCTTCCTCGGGAACCACTGTCCACAAAGCAGACACCTGCCTCTGCCACAAAGGTCAAGTCAGTCTTCCTGTGGCTTCTGCCACAGGTGATCTGTCCGGGTGGCTGGTCTGCCAACCGTGGCCCATTCCTGCCATCGGCCTTACGTCCCAGGCTGCGCTCTTTCCTGTCAGGGACTCAGGAGCCTTCCACCAACTGGCTTCTCTCCCACAGGCCACTCGCTCCTAAGAGGCAATAATACAATGATCTTCTCAAAAATCAAATCAGATGTGCTCTTGTTCCCAAAGACACTTCAGTGCCTCCAGGAGACAAGCAGAAACACCTTGCAGGGCACCCAGGGTGCTCCATCGGGAAGCCCTCACGCCTTTCTGTGCCCTCTGCTCTGGCCGAGGTCCCCGCCCCACCCATACCGTCCACATTGGCACGCCTGTCCCACATGCTCCCTCCAAAGGAAGTGTTGTCCCTTCTCTGTGCACCTGGGGAACCCTCCTTTAAGGACCGAACCAAGGACCTCTTCCTGCCTGGTCTTCCCTGCCCCAGACACTCGGTCCTCTGCTCCTGCCTGCCGCTCACCTCCCACGGCACTTGGCACGTGTAGGGTCACCTCTCTGCCACTAGATGATAGGGACAGAACAGCACGCTCTTATCTCGGAATTCCCAGCCACCAAGCGCAGTGCTGGCAAACAACGATCTGTTGAGTGATAGGTGCCCGGGCTGCTGAGCAGGAAGCTGAAGCCAAGCTTTCCCCGGGGTCCTCTGCAAGCCGGCCCCTTTGCAGCAAATGTCTGGGTTCAATGAGTTCGGGGAAAGTGGTACCAGTGTGCTATCCAAGTTGTTTTAAGTATTAAAGATGATAAGGTAAAATGTCAGAATAAATACAACTCCAGCCCCGGAACCACAAGTCCCTTTTTCCTGGCCCCTCTTCACCCAGACACCCTGACATAATCTCAGCGCTTGTGCCTCGCTTCCTACTACGTGTCTGACTTGCACTGTTAGCTCGACCTTATTGCAATGAACACCTGGTTTCTTGCTTTCTTCACCAAAGACACATTTTCTCATCACTGTGATGGGCTCAACGAGGTCTTGGGGCTCTGAGACGATTGACAGTCCTGGCCCTCGAGGGCCGTGGGGGTGCTCAGCGGGTGCCGCGGCGCCGAGTGTGTAGAAGGCGGGAACCAGCAGGCAAGTCCTCCCATTTCCTCCACTCACTTCCTCTTCCTGGAGGTTACCTGCTCCTCAGCCATAGAAACTGGCAAACTTGTACTGGATCCCCAAAACCTGACGGTCCCACTGCACTGCCCCACGAAGGCCTTGTCCCGGTGAAAGTACCAATGTCCCAGAAATAAGCGGGGGGCACCGTGAAGCAGAGCGGAGCCATGGACACACGGCAACCCGCCAACAAGTCAAGCCCCGGCTCGGCCCTGCTTTACTTAGCCCGCAAACCATAAACAACCCCCTTCCTGCAAGGAGCTGAGCTTGATAGCAACCGCCACCCTTGTCAATGAAGCAGTCTGGACTGTTTCAAGCTATTGCCTCTGCTCCCCAGAAGTCACTGGCCGGCAGTGAGATTGACCGCGAGATAAGATAAGCTTTACAGGCGGCTGCCCTCCTGATGGGGACACAGATGGTGACTGGTGCTCTTTTCCTTGTCCAGGCTGTCTGCCTCCAGAATGTCACCTCTTCAAGAGGCCCTGAGAGACACCCAGGCTGTCGTCATCTGATGACAAAGCTGGGGCTGGGCTTCCAGGCTCCTGGGCTGCAGAGTGCAGTCAGAGAAGCACACCTTTTATCCATCGCATCCAGTCCACCTTCCTCGCTGGAGCCTTCCTGACCCTGCAGCATGTAGTTCTGTCTTCATGACAAGGCTGAGGGGTACGCCTTGTGGCTCAGGTGGTTGAGACGCCTGGGATGTGGACCCAGGGCAGGGGTGTGTGTGTGTGGAAGGGGAACAAAATACATTCACAAATAAAGATGCAACTTCCTCCCATCCCTCCCTTCCTAAAAAAAAAAAAAAAAAAAAAAAAAAAGATTAAGGAAACCTATGTCCTTATATGGAAAGACAGCCAATCCACAAACACAGAGAAACCTAAGCAGAAGGACAGACGCTCATCTGCGAGGAAGAACAGATGCTCTGAATGACTCTGCTGATGTTCAGGCTCAAGCTGCCGCAAACACAGCTATTTCCACAAATAACTTCTACTCAAAAAGGTATTAGCGGTTACGTCAACAGTCTCCGAAGGAACACAAGCCACACACCCCTGATTTCGAGTCCCAGGTCCAGGAAAAGCAACCAGTGTGAACAACTAAATAAAACAAAGGTGCTTCTTCCTCCTCTCTCCCCCTGCCTGCCCGCCTACTCGCCTTCATTCCTGACTGCACCTTTCCTTAAAAAAATTTAAAAGCTATTACCTGTGCCCAATTCTGCGCTTCAGTGTCTCGTCATGTGATAAACGGAGGTTAAGAAGGGAACCTACTCTCTTTGGTCCCTGGGAAGATTAATGAATTAATTCAGTAAATTAATGTCACAGCTCAGTAAATATAAAGGTGGGACAGCGGCGGGGTGCTATTAACAACGTTTCTTCTGAAGGGCAAGTTAGAGTGAGTAGATTTTCCGGTTTTTTTTGTTTTACACTAGTAAGCTGAGACCAGCATGTGATTACTATTGTAATTAAGAGACTAATAAGCTACATCCTTTTTTAAACTATGCAAATGTTGTATTTTTGCCTCTCCTTAGGAGTGTGCTGTGAGCCCAGCCCTACTCCCCCATTGCCCCCAGGCTCCCCTCACTGTGTGCAGGTGTGTGTGCAGGTGTGTGTGTGTGCAGGTGTGTGTGCAGGTGTGTGTGTGTGCAGGTGTGTGTGCACAGGTGTGTGAGCACCAGTGTGAGGGGACTGCCTACATCATGGTGTCATCACCCACATTCCACTGCATGCCGGTGGTGCCTGTTTTATTCATCGCTGGAAGCTACTTATTTTGGCACTGGGCTGGTCAGCAGTTATGACCAGTAAGAGCAGCCCCCACTGTACCCGCAGCAAGACTTTCCCCATAATGGGAACCATCGTGAATAATCTTGGGACTTGAAAATGATTCAAGTGCTTCAGAAACAGAAGACACAAACTAGGTGAGGAGAGCCAGCGTCGGAGCACCGACTCTCCCATGGGCATCTCATCCGGATGCCACCACCCCCACCCGCCCCACTTGCATTCCACTTTATGCCACTGCCAGAAATCACCTCCCGCCCTCAGCGACTGCTTCAGGACGCAGAGGACCTCGAACAACTATATGAAGCAGACTTCTTCCCACCCTCGAATCCTAGAGAACCAAAAACTAGCGGTAAGCAAGGAATGAGAGACTTAGCTGAAAAGAGGAAAAGAAGGGAATTTGGAGGCTGGAACCCTTTGAGGGGAAAACCTGTGTGAATGGGGCCACTTCGAGGCCATGGAAAAGCCATAGTCGGGATCAGACCAGAGAAAGGAGGCGGAAGGAACGTTTCCTAGGACTGGTCCAGACCCCCTCTGCACACATCCCTTCAGCAGGACTTCTGCTGTAGAATCCAGAAGGCAGCCTGGCGGCGTTAACTCCAACTCAGGGGCCTTGGCCCAGGTCACTTTTCCACCACTTGGAACACCATTTCCATGGAGACATTTATTCACAAACAAGCAGTGGGAACCCCATCCCTTCATAATTTAGAGACAACGTGTACTATTTCCTCATTTAGGCTGAAACTCCATGTCCAACTGAAATGCTACGGCCAAGGACAAGAGACAGAACGTTGTTCTCTTCAGATGCTCCATGAAAGTGCAGCGGTGACAATAATGACGCCATGTCTCTCCGTACAGCTAGTCCTTGAGCTCTGTGGCTTTCAGAGCTGGCCCGAAGCTGTTGTCACTGCCCTGCATTTGGTATCAGGTATCACGTTCGTTCTCCCCCAACAGAGAACAGGGGACCCAGACGCAGCCCGACCTGTTCAGGCCTACCTGTTCAGGCCTACCTGTTCAGGCCTACCTGTTCGCTAGCTGTTGCTCGAAGTCTCCACACTGCCTCAAGAGCTCTCCACAGGTGGCTATTATCCTGAACAAAACAAAAAGTGCTTCAAATTCAAGTACCTGGAATGTTGATATTTACAGGACAAACAGTGTCTCATTCATAAAAATTCTAAGTATTCACTGCTTTTGGTGGTCTGAGTTCTGGAAAAGCAGCTAATCATTTGCTGGCCAAGCTGAAATGCTTAGTTAATTAGTAATTAATATAACAGGGAAAGTCTAGTCCCTCTGAATACCCTCCTGCACAGGTCTCTCCACTATGAATCCTAATTCTATCCATCACAATAGCAAATAATTTTACATTTCCAAAATACTCGGGTGTTTTGGGGTCTTGCCTTGAGAAGATGGGTTGGAAATACTTCCTGTCTGAAATTTAAAAGCCAAAATTCATTATGTAGTATTTGTTAGATGACAGCTGCTTGTAAGACACAGAACTAATTGTTTTGATACCAGAAGTCTCTCCCTGATCACATGAACGGCAGAGGAAGAGTAATCCACTTGTTTCTCAGACAGAAGCCGGAACGGTCATCATATCTGTATTTAATAATCCTTTCATTTTTCAAGTCATTTTATGCGAGGCCTCAAACTCTAACTGTGGAGCCCTTCAACACCAAACTATAATGTCAGGACAAATCCAAGGATTAAAAACATCTTAAGTCTGGTTAACTTTTAACTTCACTAGAAGGGCCTATCATCACCAGCGTATCTAGGCATTCCATCATGAGAAAGCTTTATGAGAGAGTGAATTATTCCACCTGCCTCAGGTGCAACAGAACAACACTGTGCTGACATTTTCCAGTGCACCCAGGCACTGCAGATGATGTGGGCAGAGTTAGCATCTAGAACATTGAGTTTCATCGAAAATTAAACTCTGGATCAGAGCCCACGGGAGAGTCCTGGGGGGTCCTGGATGCGCCTGACAAAAGCCAGCCCTCAGTGGGCCGGCAGTGGCTCTGATGTGGGTCACCCACTGAGACATACATGCATCACCAGCAGCCTGCACATACCACCAGGCCCGGTGTCAGGCAGGATGTGTAAGTGGGTGAAGGCTGCTTCTCTCTTCAGAATGTACATCCGTGTATATCTCTGAAACTGGCTTTAAGGAAAAGAAACTGCCCGATTGCTCTTTATCTCAGTCCAGCACCACAGTTGTTGGGTCACACAGGAGAAGACCTGCCCAGTCGACTGGGGACTGTGGCTACCAGCCATGTGGGCCACGGCCTTGGGAGAAGCTGGGCCCAGTGCTTCTGCAGTTTCTTGTTTTATATGAAGCTAGAAATTAAGGCTGGAGTGTTTTTTATCAAGCAGAAATGTATTTAACACTTCCTGATTGTGCCAGATTGATATGAACATGTATTATTTTAGTATTTTATTGCAGTAACTTTGTTTTACAAATGAAAATAACCTATGTGCAGGTTCCCTCTTCCTCAACACATCAACCCACCCTGCCCTCCACCACATCACCAAGTGTCCTTCACCACTGTCCAGTGGCCCTGCCCCCGCTTGCCCTCACCCTCTCGTCCCCTCCCTGCTGGTCACCTCAGGTCTACTGCAAGTGTCCAAGGGCTGGTTTCCTTTCATCTGTCCTAAAGCTAGTTTTTAAAAGCGGAAAATAAATCCAACAACAGTTTTCAAGGCTGTGAGTAAACAAATCATGTCCGGGTCAGGTAAAAGTTGACCAGGGGCCAGTAGTCTGCACTCTCTGGCTGGGACCAGGGGCCAAGCGTCTCTGGCAGCCTCAGGTTGCACACACTCACAGCAGCCGCAGGACTGCGGCAGTCAGTGCGGGGTCAGCCACATGGTCGGCGGTCACCTCAGAACCTGTGGTCAGCACCTCACCTGGAAGGGCACCTCAGCTCTTTCCTGGCCAAACATGGGGCCTCCCCAGTCAGTCCGAGGCCAGAGTCCGAGTCCGGCTGCTGTGCGTTTTTGAAAACCTGAGTACCACAGTATTTTAAGTCTGCAGAGACTATGGCTGAGAGGAAAATAAAAAATCTCCAACCAAATACAGAAAGCGAAAATCACCAAAGGACATGAGGAGTTCATGAAGAGCTTTTCAAAACAGCTGAAGAGTGAGAGGGGTCTCTTTAGGGGTTTTCTGTGTTTGGTGGTTTGGTTGGCTTGGTTCTTTGTTTATGGGCTGGTTTTTAAAGTCTTATGGCGCCTGCTTGAAGAAAAAGCAATAAAGAAAACACGAAGCCCCTACACACACAGTTCTGTGCTCCGCCAGGCACGGCTGTCACTGCACGAGGCACACGCTTCTGCACAATCCCTGCCTCACCTGACGGAGTTCTGAAAAGCTGTCCAGTCTTCCTGGAAAAGGGAGCTGGGAGGAGTGTCGTCCAGCTTACACTTCTTGCGTAAGGACTGCAGTGCGCTAGAGAAATCCGACACGTACCTGAGGGAAAGAAAAAGACAGCGGTGACATCGAAAGCTCCTCGGATGGAGGGACACCTGCAATCAAACCACAGGGAACTCCTAGCAAGGGACAAACTATTTAAAAACTCTGATCACAACAGGGGTTTCTCTGTGGGTCAAGACCACCCTTTTCACCTGGCGTGGCGGCTTTAAGAGAGACGCTCAGGCGCACCCCTGTGGCTCAGGTGGCTGGGACGGCTGCAGTGCAGACCATGTCAAGGCCAAGGGCCCGTGTGCAAGATCCAGGGCCCGGGGAAAAATTTTAAAAAGAGAAGATTCAGATAAGGAAGAAGACTGAGACTTTAGAAGACAGAGGCTTAAGACTAAGAAGTCCTACAAGACTAACACTGGTGACCGCAAGATGAGAGCTGACACTGGTATGCTCCTGACTGCCTGACAGATGTTTCTGGAAAGTTGTTAGAACCATTTTAAATAAAGCACCATGGTCCCACTAGAATACCTGATGGTTGCCTGGGGAACTGTAAAGCAGTTCACTGACACTAGGGAATTTTCACAGCATTCTAATGGCCCTGATTTAGACTGAACAGGTAAGCTCCATGGCTGGCAGGGGCACAAAACTAGACTCAAGCCTGCACTCTGCTCCCACTGCCACCAGACCTTCCTCCTAGGTCTGAACACAGGAGAATTAATAGCCTGTTGAACATGTGTTTGATGTTTATTGCTGCCGCTAACTAGAGGCTCCGGGAGAACGGGGACTAGCTCTCCAGCACATCAACGTACTCCAGCAAATGAGCACAGAGCATAAAGGAGACGGTCCCTGAATGAATGAAGATTTCAGGGTGGCCTTGGGGCTCGGCTTCCTCATGTTTAAAATGGACTGCACTATGTCTCTGTGCCTCACAGAGGCGTCACGGAAAGAGTAAGTGAAATCGCACACTACTCTGCTTTCTGCTCTCTGCTCTCTGGGAAGTGGAACATGGAAGCTGATGGCAGACGGATGTTTTTAAGGATGGGTAGTTCTTGGCTCATGAACACAGAGGTGCATGTTCTGGGTGTGGGCTGGAGGACCAGAGGTCGGGGCTGGTGGGTCTGGAAACCACGCGGCCCCCTGAAAACCTATGACCTTGTGTGCGGCATCATACACCTACTGCTCCCCTACCTCCCATCATCTGCTCTATGGGAGGAAAGTGGTGCACGACCACACGGGGCTACATCTGTGAGGTGGAGAGAAGGCCACCCCGAAACCCAAGCAGAGGACACTGCTTCCAGCTGCCCCCTAACTACGGACGAGGCTGTGGCTCTCTTCACAGGATGGAGGCTTTGCAGCTGAGCATCACAGCCCAAATCCCACCGATGGCCCTGCCCTCTGCAGAGAGGTGGCGGCTTTCCCAGGGCGTCGGTCTCGGGGGCAGAGGGCCGCAAGGAAAACCTGACGGGGAATGTTGAGGGGCATGATTGTGCGGTCTGCAGCAGGTGAAACAACGTGTCACCACCCTGCAATCATGACGAGAATGTCTAGAATAACCCACTGTCCAACATGCATGGGCTCTGCCGAAGCTCATAGGACAGAGTCCCCAGGATGCAGACAGGTCACAGACCACCTGTGCGTGGAGGGGGATTCAGTGAGTGCGCGTCCCATGTGACATCACACTGTCTCCAAATCGTCCCATTCTCTCTTCGAATAAACATTTGCAAGTGTCTAACACGTGAGAGTTGCTGTGTTAGGGGCTTTAATCACATGCTTCTTTCATTTAGGAACTACAAGTGCAGTGGGGAGGCGATACTGGCATCATCAGTTCATTACGACGAGACACCAAGACCCAGAGCAGGGCCCTCGCCCACCTGAGGTCCCACCCAGCAGCTGTCAGGGTCTGGGCTTCGGGGCTCCCACTGCAGGGTGCATGCTCGTGTCTCAGCTGCAGTTTCTAATTTTCTTCTTCTTTTTTAAAGAAAGAAAGGAAGGAAGGAAGAGTGGGAAAGAGGGAGTGGAGAAGGAAGGGAAGGAAGAGGGGGAGGGAGGAAGTAAGAAGCATTTTTATTTATTTTGGTCCATTTCTCCCCACCCCAAGTCCCAAACCCAGTACTTGGGCTTCTCATGGTCCACATCCCAGACATCTGAGGGGCGAGGGTGAGCCCGAGCTCTGAATTCTGTTAACACGTGTCCGCCTCATAGCCTACGCTTCTCGGCATTCTACACTAGCAGATTCAAGCGAGACCAACATCCTCCCGCCTGCCCCGTGTGCTCCTTCCTCCCTGCGCGTCTCCCTCATGCCTCCCGACCCCTGCCATGCAGGAGCCACGTCCCGCTTGAACACTGCACACGCTAGCTCCCCCTAACCCCCCAATTCCATAAGCGTCGGCTGTCTGGGGAGCGTCAGTGCTCCCGTTCTAGAGCACATGGCGTCATAGCTCCTTTTGTAGTTTGTTTTTAATATGGATTTGTATTTCAAACAAATATAAGCAACGGAAGAACTGAAAATAAACACATAACGACCCAGGGCTGGAAAAAACAGGAAAAAGACGGGGCGCAGTCTTAGATGGCGCAGGTGCTCATTCACAGCTGACAGTCAGGACTGTGAAAGCTGATGACCACCATCTTTGACGACTAACAGGAAAATGTTCAACACTGGTTACTTCTGAGAAGGACTAAGCATACAGGAAGGAAGATGCACATTTTTATGCCTTTTTGTACTTAAAAAAATTACTTCTAAAAGCATTATTTTAATGAAATTTTTAGATCTCAAAAAAAAAAAAAAAAAAAAAAATCCCCTCAACAAAATCCTGGTTGGCAGCAGCACAGGAAAGAGGTGGAATTTTGTTTGATGAAACTTGCTGATGTGTGTCCTTCCACAGGGACACATGGGGCGCACCTGGCGACACCTCCCTCGGTGACAGAGGCCTTGGCCGCCCCAGGAAGAGTGACAGCAGGGCAGTGTGTCCAAGGACCCTCAGAGTAGGGGGAGTGCTCAGTATTTCTGGAATGACAAGAGCTCCCTAAATCTACTGGGAGGCAACATTCACGTCACTCAAAGGAATTTCCTGAGACTCGGGACAACTTCATTCTAGAACAATCTACCCTGGGCAGGCCTCTTTGAGAGCCTCAGAACGTGTCTGTCAGCTAGAGGCCTTACACCTCAGTTATACAACAGATAATACTTTTGCTTTTTTCCCTATTCTTTTTTCTACCTAGAGTTAACCATAGTTTTCTATTTTTTTCTCTCTGAGTAGCTTTATTGTGACGTAATTCACATACCACACAATCCATTCAAAATCATCACCACAATCAACTTGAGGACATTTTCATCACCCCAAAAGGAAACCCTGTAACTGTCATCAGTCATCACCGCCTCCTCCAAACACTCGGCTCTCCCTAGCCTTAGCGATGGCGACCACTAACCTGTTTTGTCTATAGATCTGTATGTTCTGGGTATTTCATGCAGCTGGAATCATGTAACATGCGTGACTGCCTTCTTTCACTTAGTAAGATGTATGTTTTTATGTTCTATATTTAATAACACAAGAAATATGTGACTGTTCTTTTTTTTTAAAAAAAAGGAAGAAAAATAACCAATAAAACTAAATTCCCTAAGACCACCATCCTAGCCTTCCCCATCTCCCCCCAAATAAACAATGTTTTGAGCTTGTTGCCTGACCTTCCATTCAGGGCTCAGCACACTTTTTGTGTTAAGGTCCAGATACTTTAAGCACCAAGGGGGTCTCTGTCCTAACTCCTCCGCTCTACCGTCATGGTACGAAGGAGCCATGGCCACAGTTAAGTGAACAGGCATGGCTGTGCTTCGATAAACCTTCGCTGATGAAGGTTTATGAAGGTCGATGTGGCTCATCGACAAGCGCCTGCTGACCCGCTCGTTAGGCGTGATCGTGCATGTTAAAGGGGAGACCTACCCTGGATTTCTGTAAAGCTTTACACACTCCCCGCTGTGCCGTCTATGCTACTGTCCCTGTTGTGGGGAAGGCCCTCGAGACTTACTTCCAGGAGGCCCTAAGAAGAGCACACTGACCAGACCGGCATGCTCTGGCGGAGTAGTTAGCTCTGCCACCTTTGGCCAGCGCAGTCCACGCCCATCCCAAGGATCCCGGTTTGCATTCCGGGGCCGGGGAGAACAACCGAGACGAACAACTAAACAGAATAAATGAAGTATTTCTTCTTTCTCTCTCTTCCTGCCTGATTGCCTACTTGTCTTCATCTCTGCTTGCACCTTTCCTTTAAAAAAAAAAGTTGACAAACCCAGCTATAGAAAATATGCCCTATTTTTTGTAAGTGCTTTTTACACACTATATTAGACTCTACATGCTATTCTGTAACTTGTTTTATCGTCCCACTCAGGCTTCTGAGATGTAGCCATGTTGATCAGTGTTGATCACTGTACATCTAACACCGTAAAGACCACCGATGAAGCTCCCTGCACGAATACATCGCATCTTCTGCAGCCCCGACGCACGGACGGGCGTTTAGGTTGCTTTAAGTTTCCCCACTATGAACACTGCCCCGTGAACACTCTGGGGATCATCTCTGGGGCCCAGGCGCAAGAGCTCTGCAGGTTCTGATAGGGACACAGGACACATTTTTCACGGGGATGGCCTGGGCTCTCCAATGAGGCCGCCTTGTTCCCACTCCCCAGTCTTACTTGGCAAACAGGGACTTCAGGGCTGTCAGCAGCCCACAGGTCCCCAGGCCGTTGGTGAATTGGATGCATCTGTCAACAGCGGCAGACGCCAGACCGAAGAGCTTGTTGACAGAGAGGCTCAGCTCCTGCACACAGTCGATCACTTCCCCGCGCTCCTGTCAGCGAACACGACAAACAAAAGCCGCCTCAGACTCGGCAACCATGAAGAGACAATGGTAAGAAGGGAGAGACAGCCAGGGTTCCTCATGCTGGGACCTCAGACACACAATCCCGAACTGTGACAGCCTTTTAAGGGCCTGACCTGAGGGCGGGGACGGGAGTCTAAGTGACCAGTGAAGCCACAGAAATTAGCTTCTGGCAGAAAAGCCTATTCAAGTCCTTGGAATCATCCTTAGAGTTTTCACTTGGCTTCTCTTTCTCTGTGTTGAAGATGGCCTGTTTCCCTTTGTCTCTGGAGCTGAGACTCAAATTCTCTGTATTGGACACTCCAAAGAATGGACTGAAAAGACAATGCTTCCTTCAGGGGCAAGAATGTAACTGAAGCTGAAAAGACTTTCCAGATATGTCCCTAGAAAACAGAGAAACGGCAGGAGGTGGCAGATTTTAACCACTTTACGATCAATTCCTGAATGTCAATTCCCCTCACACTAGGCAACATTAAAATAATATTGCAGGATCAGCGTATTCTGGGGAAATTACACATTGAGGGCTGCCCTGGTGACCTAGCGGAAAAGGCCACTGGACGCTGTCCACATGTATCGCAAGGACACAGGTTCAAGACCCAGAGCCTGGGAGAGAGCAACCAAGATAAGCAACTAAATGAAATAATTTAAAAATATATATATTGTAGGTGAATCCTGGTGGAGTACCGGTTAGGTAAGTCACATCCAGAGAAGCACAATCCACATCCATCCCAGACCAATGTTCGCATCCCAGGGCCAGGGGTGGGAGGAACAACACAGGTCAACAACTAAATAAAAATAAAATAAAGTGCTTCTTTCTCCTCTCGCTTCCTGCATGCCTGCTACTCACCTGCATTCCTGCCCACACCTTTAAAATAATAATGATGATGATAAAAACAATACTGCAACGGAATGGCCACCCTGGGGGTGACCACACAGTCAACGTCTCCCTATATAAGGCATTTACCCCCAGGAGAGGTAAATCTCACTTCACTAGACCTTTACTAGACCGCTGCTAAACTTAGTTTAGCAGAAAACTGCTCACGTATCTGTGTCTCATTTTGTGTCTGGAATCCCAGAGCCCAGGAGACACTTGGGGTCCGCATTTCCTCACCTAGCCCCACTCTTTGCACCCGACACCACCTTATACTCCCCTGCTGTGTCTCCCTACCACCCATCCCCGCAACCAAGTGATCCCCAAGCGGCACCGGCAGCACCCCGACCTCACCAGAGGCACTGCGCTGATCTGGATGAGAAGGTTCTTCTCCTCCATGTCACCGTACTTGAGCTGGTAGGGCTTGTACGGGTTATATACGGCGTCCACCAGCTCTGTGACTTTCACCAGGTTGTGCTCATCTGTGGGGGCAGAAGTGAAAAGCAATAGTGAATGAAAAGTCAGAAAGCAAGTGCTAGAAAACTACAGGTGAAATAAATTCTTCTAGAACTTTCCCCGTTCCGTCCTAGGGGTGACTGCTTTTTGTTGGTCTGCTTTTCTCATTCACGGAAACTTCAACAGGGGTTCTAGTGTCTGTTTTCGTAAAGGTGGGCGTGGCGCATTGTTTGCCAGAAGCAATTTCGGAGACACAGCTCCCATCAAAGTCAAGTACCTGTTCAAAGGAGAGCTCTCCTCGGGGTCTAAGTTCGAGAACCACTACAGAGGAAAGGCTCTGCAGGAAGAACACGTCCCATCTGGAGACCACCTGGGAACTTCTAGAGACAGGACAGCCTCTGTTCAACACGCAAACATTTCAACGTGCACGTCCAAGGCACAGCAATTTAGCTCCGAAGAATGCTCTCTTCAGCAGGGCGTCAGAAATCCTTTCCACAGCTCACAAGACCCTGCACTGCCTGACCTCAGCAGGTGAGGTCACTGCCATTGCAGTTAAGGGTAAAGGCTCTTCTATCAAAGCTCTCCTGCTTCCTAGTGACGTGACTGCCTGTGAATAACAACTTTTCTGTGCCTATTTCCTTGACCATAAAACGAGGTTAACAATGGCACCAATTTACAAGGCTTTAGTGGACATTACATAAAACGGTGTGTCTAGCAATTGCTAAGCACTTAATAAGTGCCAGCCATTTTTTTTTTTATTACTTCTGTAGCCGTGTCCACCTTCACCGTCCCCCTTGGTCTCCAGTCCTCTCAGTTTCTCAAAAGCTCCATGCTCCGATCTGGTCCGTGCTAGATGGAATCCTCTGTGGAGACATTTGTTCTCCTCTACGCCTCTTTACTGCGCTAACAACCACTCTTCTGTTATTACTCACTCAGTTCAAGTCTGCTGGTCTCAGTCATCCTTGTTCGGAACTAGCACACTTTTCCCCAGAGAACATCTCTCACGTTCGTTGAAGAGTGGTCATCTGGGTACCCCCGCTGGGGAACACGCTGGAGGAGAGCAGGAACTGCGCCTGGTTTTGCTCAGCACAGTACTCCCCACATGCAGCACTCCAATACTGGTCCATTTGCAGTTTAAGAAACCAACACATTTCAACCTAGCCCATAATGTAGTCGTGAAAAATAACTGCATGTGTATACGAAACGCACACACATCACGGAGTGGGGAACCAGGAGTCTCACTCTCAGCCAAAAGAAATGCAACTTGCAATGGCAGGAGGTCAGCCATGGGAGTGCGACTGGATTTGGAAGCATCCGTATAAACCAGTAATTTTTAAAACACATGTATTTTCTAACTCTGTCCACCAAAAGGGTCTAGAAGTAATGACAGTCCAGCAACCATGAGCACCTCTGGTCCCCAGATCTTGGTTTCTAAAGCACTTCCCCAAGAGAAGAAACCAGGCTCCTTGGAAAAACGGTGGATTCCAGGTCTGAGGCAAACAGAATACGAAGTGTTCTTAGAACAGACTGTGTCAAAAAGCAAGAATTTTTCAGACTGATTCAGGGCATGTCAAAGCGACATAAGAGCCAGTGCAGAGGGGCAACTGCTGGCCAGACTGGAAATAATTTGAGCTTCAGAATGAATGATAATGTGGATCATAAAACAAAGAATAAAAAAAAAGAATCCATGAGCTCACAGTGATATTCAAGAGAAATGACACTTTCTTTATAAAAGAAGTCAGCAGACAGATGTAAAAAAGAATGAGAAAATCAGGAAATCACTATTTTATAGTCGACAACGTAAAAGTTTATTCAGGCAAGGATTATCAATGGATGCCAGCTGTTAGGTTAATGCTTTTGAGGAACGGTATATTCCTGTGTGTTCAGAGTACCTCTGTAGATTGCTTATTAATTACAAAAAGGAAAGGCAACTTCATAATGGAGGGAGCTGGCTGTTACAAGTAGCAAGTACTCGATCCAGTCCATCACTAGTAATGGGATATTGTGTCCCCTGATGTGATACCATGGGAAGGACGTATCAGTGCAGCAGTCTTGCAAAAATGTTTAATCTGAATCTAATTACAAGGCAACAATCAGACAGTTCCAGAATAGGGGACATTCTAGATGGAACTACCCCGTATTCTTCAAAGATGTCAATGTCATGAAAGACAAGAGTGAGATGAAATGATTGTTCCAGATTAAAATCAATTAAGGAGACAAAACAACCAAACAATGTCTGGGCACTGACTGGCTCTTAATGGGAAGCAGAGGAGGGAAAACAATATAAAACTTGTACGACACAACTGGAAATACTATATATAGCCATATCTTATGAAAAAAATGTTAATAACAAAAATGCTCATTATATTATTTTTAGAAAAAAAATATAAAATTGCATTTAACCAATATACTATATTGTGCATATGTATACATATATGTGTATGCATACGTATATACACATATACACAGAGGCATATATACATATACATATTGGGAAAATGTGGATGTGAATTACTGAAAGGAAATGCAACAAAATATTGACACCTCTGAGTGATGAGGTTATGTTTTTGTTTTTTTTTTTAAGAGGAAGGAATAAAGGCAGGCAGGCAGGCAGACAGAAGCAATTTTCTTTCTTTGACATTCTGACTGTTCCCCGCATCCACGCGTCACAAACCTGGGTCCTGGGGCTCTACACGGGCTAACCTTGCAGAAGGTCCATCACTGCTCCAGTCACAGCCTTAACGCCTGAGCCACCAGGGCACGCCTCTGGACCATTTTTATTCTCTTTTATTTTTATGTATGTTTCCAAAATACTTTGGGAAACACCTCAGTAGGAATCATTAAAGATCTAAACCTGGGTGAGACCTTGAGGCTCAGGCAGCTGAGACGGCTGAGGTGTGGACCCTGCAAAGCCCAAGGACCCTGCTTCGCAGCCCACAGCTGGGGTGAAAACTAAATTAATTACTTAATTCTAAATAGAAGAATTTCTAGTCAGTGATATTAGAATGACTTTTTTTTTTTTTAAAGGAAAGGTGCAGGCAGGAATGAAAGTGAGCAGACGCAGGCAGGCAGGAGGAGAGAGGAGGAAGGGGCACTTAATTTTATTTAGTTGTTCATCTCGGTTGTTCCTACTGGCCCTGGGACACAAAACTGGGACCTTGGGAGGTGTGTGGACTGCGTCCCACCCCTACTCCACCAGGGTGTGCCAGTTATTAAATAAATTAAATTAAATGCTTATTCCTGCTCTCCCTTCTTCGCTTTCAAACATGAAAAATCTGACAGGGACTAGCAAAGCACTTCTCTACGTGATCTGGGAGTGAGCAGTGCTTTCTTCTTCCACACGTCATGGCCAGCGGCAGGAAGGGACCGGCTCCTTGCCTGCCTTCATTCCTCTCACTCGGGGAGGGTGCATAGCACAGGTTCCCAGTGTCCCTGGAGATGGGCATCCACCGCCCTGCGCCGTGCTCATACCCGCCGCGCCTCTCCCACAACCCAGGCCGGACCGGTGAGCACGCCAAAAACATCGATGAATCACCAGGAACCTGAATCATAAACACTCCCTGGAATGCACAAGGTAATTACACACAAATGTAATTAAAGAGAATAACGATTAAATAAACCAAGTTAGTGACACGCAGCAGACAGGAGAACAAGGCCTTCCTGCAGCAACTTCCTGACTTGACAGAGACGTGCGTCACAAGGTCTGTGTCACTTACAAGTTTATGATGCCTTTAACACAGATGGGGAACAGCTGGGAAAACGCAACAGACCACACTGTTTGCCCAAAAGAGACTGAGGAGTACTTGGCTCCCAGAGGGCAGCTGGAAAGACCCATTTTCCGGTCGTCTGCCGCTAGCACAGCCTCTGTGCTCAAAAATGTGTCGTCCTGTCAAAAGCTCCCGGAACCCACGTGTTCTCTTAAACTTGCATGGGAAACCAAATTGTCCAAGGTTTCAAAGGAAGATGACACTAATCTCCTAAAGTCACCTGCTGCCGATTCACTGCCTCTAACACCTACGTGCCTCTTGTATGTTTCTAAGTCCCTGCAGAAGTGTCTATCACTCCCCCAGAGCGTGTAAAGTACCAAGGCAGTACTGGTGCTAGGTAGGTGTGTTCTATCACAACTATTTCCATGATGGCAATGTTTTCATGGAAAAGGCTTCCATTTCTGTTGAGAGGGGAAACCCTGGTCCCTTCCGTTCTGTAAAAATCAGCCCCTGAGAAGGCAAAGAAAACCAGGCCCCAGAAGCCTGAAAAAGAGGGAGTAGGGACAAGCTAGAGGCTGTGAGGAAGGAATGCGTACGTGGGTGGGGAAGCAGTGCCATCTCCAGCCCCTTGGCAAAGTGGGTGGTGGCCTCATAGAACTCCAGCAGCTTGGTGAGCTCCAGCTCCGGCCCCGCCCTCTCTACCCCGGAGCTGAGGCAGATGGGCAGAGAGGGCACCAAGGCTCCCAGCGTCTGAATCAGCAGCACGGTCACCACCTCATGGGGGTTCCTGAAAACCTGCATTGGAAGAGAGAGGTATGTTAGCACGTGGATCCAAATGGGAGCAGAGCTTGTAAAGAAGTAGCCTCCTGAGTGGCTCACAGGAATCTGTCCAACAGCTGGAAGGCAAGCTGAAAACTCCAAGTTTTCCTCACCGCAAAGGTGGACGTGTTCAGAAAGTCAAGGAAATGAGCAAGACTTACAACTTGTCCAGAGCATTTAACTATTTCCCATCTATCGCCAACCCCAAGGTCTAACAATTTTCAAATCTCTCATCTGTAATATTTAGATGGTCACCAAAAATTGGCTAGAACAGGAACAGTGAAGACGAAAATGCAAAAACTGGGAGGGCATGGGAGGTGAGGGACAAAGAGAATTAAGAAGAGCAGGTCTAAGTCAGCTGGAGGAACTTTAAGCAGAAATGTAGGCCAGTCAAGTCACCTCCCTGCTTGACACAGATCTTTAGTAAAGATCTGTTTAGAAGTTATTCCGAAGACCCACAGGAATAATATTCAGAACCTTTTAGAACCTGACAGCCTTTTTTTCTACATACTATGTCTGTTGGACACAGCATACGTATGGCACACAGCACACTCAGAGGGGTTCTCTGAGTTCTCTTTACTGACTAAATGCTTTATCATAATTCAATGTGAATACGTACAAACGTGAAACAAGACACAGACTGTCCTTCTGCCAACTGTAAAGCCCAATAAAGGTCTAAGTTTAAAAAACATCAGTCGATAAATTACATTTTTAATAGGAAACACTTGAGCTGAATGAAAATGAAAAAGTAACATACCAAAACTCAGGGGCTGCAGTGAAGCCATGATGCCCGTCTAGAGTGCCCACCGTAAGTGAAACACCCCACTTGCTGTGCTTACAGCATCTGCCTAGCAGGCAGCAAACCTGTGGACAACCTGCGGGTCACAAACATGGGCAGCCGCCATTTGGCAACTTCATGCAACCGTCTTAACACCAGGGCTGGCAGGCCTCTCCCTCCAGCCTACTAGAACCTGTGGGTGAGCCCCGCTGAGAGCTTCACACACCCCAGTGAGCTGAGTCAACGCTAACCGCCCCACATTCCCACCACAGTATCCATTCACCCAAACCTGCCCGGGCCTATGGTATCACCACTAAGTAAACTACGGTCACATTGCAATGCCCCCAGGCTGAAGCCCTGCCCTCCAAGCCACCCCCATATAGCAGGGAGGTGGGTGCAGCCCACACAGGGGACACAGATGGGGCACCTAACTCAGCGGGTGGGCAGGGCTGGCGTGGTGTGCTCCTGGACTCCACAGGACATGACCTGCATATGGCTGATATTTCAAGATTAAGATAGGCGGTGAAACTGCCTAACAAATAGAGGCAAGTGGGGAGAATCAGGCAAAATGGGAAAACAGAGGAACATGCCCCAAACAAACCCCAGTGAAAACAAGAAACAGATACTACCTGATAAAGAGTTCAAAGTAATGATTATAAAGATGCTCACCAAACTCAGGAAAAGAATGAACAAGAACATTTAAGAAAAATCCAAAAAAAGGTTATAGAATCTAATAGACATTACATTGAAAAATAAAATGCTAAACCTGAAAAACACAATGGAGGGTCCAACAGAGACCGAATGAAGCAGAGGAGCAGATGAGTGAGCTGGAAGACGAAGTGATGCTCTCACCCAGACAGGAGGGAGGGAGACAGAGAAGACACACACCCTGAGGGATCTGGAAGACAACATTTAGAGGAAAAATACTGATATTTTATGGATCCCAAAAGAACATAAAGGGCCAGAAAAATTATTTGAGAATAATAATGGCTAAAATCTTCCCTAATCTGGGAAAGGAAACAGACATCCGGGTCCAAAAAACCCAGAGTTCTAAAGATGAAAAACCCAAAGATTTCTACAAAAAGAAACATTACAATTCACAGGTTAAAAGTTAAATTGTTCTTTCCATTAAAAATAAGTATATCCATTAATTTTTAAACCTTTAAGAGAATAATATGAATAACTTTATCACCCAACGAACTGCATAAACTAGCTGAAATGAGCAAACTCCTAGAAACACAATTTATCAAAAGTAACAGAAGAAACAGAAAAGCAAGATAAAACTATATATGATAAGAAGATTGAATCAGTAATCAAAAATCTACCAAGAAAAAAAAAAAAACAGAACCAGTGAGCTTCACCGGTAAGTGCTATCAAACATTTAAAGAAAAATTAACACCCATCCTTCTCAAATGTTTCAAAAAAAACAACAACAACCTGAAGAAGACAGAGCATGTTATGATCTGCATTCAGCGCAGAATTCATATTCTGAAGTTCAAATTCCTAGTACCTCACAATGTGGGAGAAATCCACAGCTTCACGGTGTTTGGGAGAAAGAGTCTTTAAAGAGGCAGTGAAGACGAGGTCTTCTGGATGGGCCCTAGTCCAATCCCACTGACGTCTGTTTAAAAAAAGATGAAAACACAGACACAGATAGAGGAAAGATAGGACAAAGACTGCCCTCAGCAAACCTAGAAGCGAGGCCTCAGAAGAAACCAAGTCTGATCTTGAAGAAAGAAGAAAGAAACCGTGATCTTGGACCTTCAGTGTCTAGAACTGTGAGGAAATGAGTTTCTACCCAGTCTTCCATATTTTGTTTTAATGATCCTAAAAATTAATACACAGCAATTCCTAATTTGTTCTATAAGGCAAGCATTATCCTCAACCAAAGGCAGACAGACACAAAAAGAGAAAATAATAGAACAGTAGTATCTCCTATGGATATGAATGCAAAAAATCTTCAACAAAATACCAGTAAACTGAATCTGGCCACATATTAAAAAGATTATATACCATGACCAAGTGAGACTGACTACCAGAAGGCAAGAATGGTTCAATGTACAAAATTAATGTATTAATATTCCACATTAACAAATGAAGCAGGCAAATACATGATCATCTCAATTAAAACAGAAAAAACACCTGACAAAATTCAACACACTTTCATGATTAAAAAAGACAAAACCAGGATGTGCCCTGTGGCTCAGGCGCAGAAATGGCTGTGGTGTAGACCATGTGAAGCCCAAGAACTAGGGTGCACAACCCGGGGTGGGGGTGGAAGGAACCAAAAGAAAAAACAACTAAACAAATAAACCGGGGTGCGCCCTGGTGGCCTAGCAGTCTAGCACCCTGGGCGCAGTCCCACATACATCCCAAGGTCCCAGGTTCAAGACCCAGGGTCGGGGGGGACAACTAAATGAAAATAAAGTGCTTCTTCCTCCTCTTTCTTCCTGCCTACCTGACACGCACCTTCATTCCTACCTACACCTTTCCTTAAAAAAATTAAAATAAATAATCCTTCCTCTGCCTCACCCTTATGAAAAAAAGAAAAGGAAAAGAAAAGAAAGAAAGACAACCTGCCATTTGCAGCAACACTAATGGAC
Source organism: Solenodon paradoxus (assembly GCA_004363575.1). Taxonomy (NCBI): domain Eukaryota; kingdom Metazoa; phylum Chordata; class Mammalia; order Eulipotyphla; family Solenodontidae; genus Solenodon; species Solenodon paradoxus. Next base: position 17,164 of record RJWH01003720.1, on the reverse strand, counting down.
CAGGAGGGAATGATGCCTAGTGAGGTAAGTCAGAGAAAGACAAACATCCTACGATTTCATTCATATGTGGCATAAAGAGAAACCAAACACACAAATGAACCAAATCAAAAAACAATAGACTCTCAGTCTATAGGACTAAATTAGTGGCTACCTGAAAAAGGGGGGTTGGGTAAAGGGGGTCAAATTAGATGGTGAAGTACAGAACCGGACTGCTGGCGATGAACATACTGAATCATATACAGATACTGACTTCTGCGGACACTCACCTTAAACCTACATAATGTTATGATACAATGATCCTTCAACAGAATTGAAATTACAAAACACAAAAATAAAGAACAGGTGCTCCCCTGCAGCTCAGGCAGCCAAGACACAAGTTATAAAAGCCATGGACCTGGGTTCAAGACCCAGGACAGGGAAATAAATAAATTAAAAAAATAAAATGGTAAAACAGATGGAAAAAAATAAAGAATAAAATATTTAGGAATAAAAATAACCAAGGAGCTAAAAGACTTGTATGTACACTGAAAATGACAAAACACTACTTAAAGAATGAAAGAAGACACAAATAAATGGGAAAACGTCCCATGTTCTTAGACTGGAAGATCTAATATTGTTAAGACAGAAATATAACCAAAGCGAACCATGAAATCTGTATCAAAATCCTAATGGTATTTTCTAGGGCAACAGAAAAACTCATCCTAAAATTCAAATGAAATTTCAAGGAACCCCAAATAGGCAAAACAATCTTAAAGAAAAACAAGGGCAACCTCACGATTCCCAATTTCAAAACTTACTACACAGCTCCAGTAATCAAAACAATGTGGTGCTGATGTAAGGACAGACCAACAGAACAGAACAGAAGGCCGGGAAATAAACCCTCACGTATGTGGTCAAAAGGTTTTAACACTGGAGCGCCAGTGGAGCAGTGGCTGGGTCATAGCCTCTCAAGGACACAGGCCACATACCCCTGGTTCAAATCCTGGGTCAGGGTTGGGGTGGGGAGAACAACAAATGGAAATAAAATAAAAATGCTTCCTCCTCCTCTCTCTGCCTGCCTGCCTGTCTACTTGCCTTATTTACTGCCTGCCCATTCCTTTAAAAACAAATAGAAGATTTTTAACAATGGTGCCAATATCATTCACAAGGGAAAGGAGTTTTTGAACAAATAATATTCAGAAAACTGGAGATCCACATGTAGAAGAATGAAGTTGGACCCTTATCTTAAACCATCTATAGAAATTAATTCAAAATTAATCCATCCTACACAATGAGAGCTAACCTATAAAACCACTAAGAAAAAACACAGGTGGAAATCCTCATGATCTGGGACAAACAACAAAAGAACATGAACAACGAAAGAAAAACAGAAATTGGACTGCATCGAATTTAAAAATTGTTGTGCATCAAAAGACACTATCAAGAGATAAAACGAAAGTCCACAGAGCGGGAAAAAATATTTATAAATCATGTCTCTGTGAGAGAAAATGATCCGCAATATATAAAGAACTCCTACTCAACAAATAACATAATTCAAAACTGGGCAGAAGATTTCAACAGACATTTCTCCAGAGAGATAATACAAGTGGCCAATTAGCATATGAAGAGATGACAACATCTTTAGTCATTAGGGAAATACAAATCAAAACCATAATGAGATACCACTTCACACCCACTAGGATGGCTGCTATCAAAAAGAAAACCATGACAAGTTGTCTGTGTTTTAAGAATAAGGGCACCCTCTTCTGTTACAACACCACAGCTCATCAAACTTACCCTGGATAGAACACCTTTAGCTAGTAGTTCATTTTCCCAACTGTCCCCTTGATGTCACTTTGATGGCATTTTTGTCATCACAGGACGCCAATCAGGAAAATGCAGTCACACAGGGTTGCCTTTCGAAGGGTCTCTTTTAACCTTAAAAACAAATCCTCAACTGTTTTGTCTTTTACTTTCATGACAGTGGCATTTTTGAAGAGTCCAGGTGAGATGTTTTGCAAAATGATCTTTAATTTGGATTTGTCTGCATGTTCTTCATAATAGCATTCAGATCAAGTTTATTTGGTAGGGAAATGAAATAGGAGATGTTTTGACACTAAAATCATTCTTTTCTCTTTTGTTTCCATTCTTTTTTTTTTTAAACTTTATATTAAATACATAAGAAAAAAAGGAAAAAAAAAAAACTGCCACCAATCCCTGAACTTCCTCCATGTCCCTCCATACACCCCAACCCTCATTTCCACTGATAACCACAGTTCTATTGTCTAGGTCACTGGTTTATATTAATTTTTGTGTTTATTTGCTTTGTTTCCTTATATTCCACATATAGGTGAAATGATCTGATATTTGTCTTTTTCCTTCTGACTCATTTCACTTAGCATAATCCCTGGAGTTCCTTCTGTTCTGCTGAAAATGGCAAAGTTTTCCTCATTTCTATGGCTGAGTAGTATTCTATTGTATTTATATATAAATACCACCTCTGTATCCAATCATCTATCAATGAATACTCAAGAGTCTTTGTATATTCTACATTTTGTAACTAGTGCTGTGATGTACACAGTGGGTCATACATCTCTCTGAGTTAAAGATTTCATATTCTGGCGCACCCCACTGGCCTACAAGTTTAGTTCACCGGGCACAGTTCACATACAAACCAAGGTCCCTGGTTCAAGACCCGGGGCCAGGAAAATAATCAAGACGAACAACTAAATAAAATAAATAAAATGTTGCTTCTTCCTCCCTCTTCTTGTCTGACTGCCTACTAACCTTCCTACCTGTACCTTTCCTTTAAAAAAAGATTTCATATTCTTCAGACAGATACCTAGAAGTTGAATTGCTGGATCATATGGGAGTTCTCTTTAGTTTTTGGAGGAACTTCCCATACTGGTTTTCAAAATGGTTGCACCGATTCACTATCACCAACAACACATGAGGGTTCCTTTTCTCCACACCCTTGCCAACATTTGTTGTTACTAGTCTTTTTTGCTGTAAGTCATTCTCACAGTGAGCAGAGGGGTGGGGTGGGGATGGGAAATACTCATTAAATTGACTAATAACTCTATTCCAAAAGGATTCTAATTGGTTGGTCAGGTAAAATGATAGAGTCACATCCTAGACTTTCAGTGGCATTTTTAAAATGACAATTCTGAATCCCTTAGGCTCAGAAGTATCCCCTTTCCTTTGAAGTGATCTTGCAAAGGGAGTCTCTGGTCATTGACCAAAAACAACTAAGAAGTTCAGACTCAAGCTTGTCAGCCAGGACCAGAGAAGTAACCCAAAGAGCCCACGCAAAAATAATCTCACCCTATCTCATGCTATACACAAAAATTCATTCAAGATGGACCACAGGCCTAACTAAAAGCTAAACAAGCTTCTAGAAGTAAACTCAGAAAGATTTCTTTGCAACGTAAGAGTTGGGGATGGTTTCTTAGGACACAGAAAGAAACAACTATGAAAGCAAAAACTGATAAACTAAGATTCACTAAAACCAATACTTTCACCAAGTCACAGACCGGAAGAAAATATCTACAAAACATATCTGACGAAGGACTTCTATTTGGAATAATTAAAGAACTCTTAATATAACAAAGAAAATAATTCACTTTTTGTAAATGGGCAAATGGTTGAGACACTTAACAAAGGAAAATACACAAATGGCTAATAAGTGCATGAAAAGTGCTCTCCATCCTTAGTCAATAGGGAAATACAAATGCAAATCATAATGACACAAGACAACACACCCACCAGAAAGGCTCAGATTCCAAATGACTACTAACACCTAATGTTGACAAGGAGTGGAGCAATCAGAACTCTCACACACTTGTGGGAGTGTCAAAAATACAACCACTTTGGAAAAAATCTCTCATGGTTTCTTGTAATCTAAATACATACCGACCCTATGTCCCAGCAATTCCACTCCTCAGTATTTACCCAAGAAATATGAACATGTGTGTCCACAAAAAGACTGACAGAACAATGTTTGGAGCAGTTTCAGTTATAACCACCCCAAACTGGAAATAACCCAAGTGTCTATCAATAAAAGAATGAATAAAGTAACTGGCATATTTAGACTATGTCACAGTTTTCAGCAATAAAAAGGAACTACTGATACACATGCCATGTATAAAACTCAAAACACACTGAATGGAAGAAGCCTTATTAAAAGAAGACACTATATGATTTCATTTATATGAAATCCTAAAACAGGATAAACTAATGTATGGTGGGAAAAAAGCCACAACAGTGCTTGCCTTCAGGAGCGCTGGTGCAAAGGCTGACTGAGAAGGAACATGAGAGAACTTTCTAAAACATCTGTGTGGTAATGTTCTATATCTTGATAGGGAATTAGGTTATACAGCATTTGTCACAACTAATCAAATGGCTTATTTAAGATCATTGCCTTTTATAATTTTACCTAAGAAAAACTAAAGATTAAACTCTAGTGAATAAAATGTATGTTCTGAAATAAATGCTATTTACCGCTTATTGTGAAATGAATCAAAAGAATAAAGTCAGTCAATAAACAGACATATGGCTTCATAGATAGATTTGTGATAAAGCAAATATAGCAAAATGCTGACTGGAAAATTTAGGAGGCATGTGCATGGGTGTTTACTGAACAATTCTTTCAACTTTTTACATGTTGGGAAATTTTCATATTAAAAGACTGGAGGATTCTTTCGCATTGCATGAGGTTGAGAGTTCCTTGCCATGTCTTCCCACAAGACTTTTAGGATGAAGTGGTTTCTGGTCAAGAAACAAAAGCAGAATCGACCCATTCCCCAGTGGATTTGAATGAAAGCTGGTAATAAAATCAGGATCCACTCAAGAGGAGACACAAAAGCACCACATGGGCTTCTAAGGCATCAATTTGAGCTGGAACACACATTTATGCTGCATCCAGATCACCAGCACCTTGTCATTTCAGGCTGAAAACATCACTCCTTTCTGGATATTTGGACATATTTTGTTGGAAGTGGTTTTCTCTCCTTATGCTTCTGCACTATTAGATTGGCTCAGTCATAAATATGTAAAAGCTTTGAAAAAAAAAACAAAAAACTGAAGGAGACACATTGGCCCTGGAAGCTTTGGTTTCCTCTGCCCTATTCTGAGCTCCAGGGGATGACAGGCACTGATTATGCCTAAATCCAGAAAAGAAAATAAACCATAGCCAAAGTGTAAATCAGAATCATCTTATGTGTTACAAAATTTAAGATCTGGCCTGAAGAGACGTGGGAGACATCTAGATCCTTTTCCTCAGGCGCTGAGAGTATTTGTACACAGGGACATGAGCTGCATGATTTTATCCTCATGACACAGAAGTAGAAGAGACAAAGACACATTAGTGTGGATGGATAAGGTCACACGAACCTCGTGATCCTATGAAAACTGTGCAATGTCTACACTCAGGTTTGTTTTCCAATTTCGTGTTTGTTTTTAACCTACGTCTGAATTAGATCAGTTCCAGGAGAAAGGAGGATGGAGGTCAGTGAGTGACATGACCCTGCACAAGGAACACTCTCTCCCCTGCAGCCAGGTTCTTCCTAGCCAATGATTGATGAACATATGAAGAGTGATTCATAACCAATTCTGAAAAAATAATAATATTAAGCCATACCATAAACAGGCCCAGTAAGTCATTACTCAGAAGTAGGATGACTTTTCCCCCCTTCTTAAAGAAGAAGAGGGTGCCTGGTATCTAGCAGGAAACAATGGCTCAAACCCTTGCTGGCTGAAAATGACTAGAAACTTTGGGAAAGTAAGTTCCTCTGTCTTGCCTCTCTCCCTTAAGTCAGAGGGTATCATTAAAATTAAAATCATATTCTCCCTCTGCCTCCTGCGTCCTCTGAGACCCTGGGAAACAAAGTTGTAGGTCAGGTAAATTTTACCCAACGTGAAGATAAAAACCATCTTGCTCATTCACACAGCACCTGACCGGGCCTCCGGCTTTCAGATCAGAAGATAACGGCCTCCAGGAACTTCCAGGCTCCCTTGCTGAGCTACAAGCAACACTGTCACATTACATTCTAGTAATGATACAGGCAAGGCTGAGAAGAAGTTTTAATGGCACCTAAGGATTTTACTGCGTGGTTTTTGACGCTTATCCTTGCAACCCCTTTGGTGGGAGCATCAACCGGGGAGTTGTCTGCAGTCGAGGGAAACCGCTCTGAGGCTGTCACCCGCTCCCCTGTCACCACAGGCTTTGCTGCCAAGAACCCGAATGAGCTGTTACCTGTGTGGCCCACTGGATTTGTGCGTGCCAAGCACCCAGCAAGGCATCGTAGAGCCCGGTGAGCTGCCGATCCAGGGGTTGGTCACTTTGGCACAGCTCTTGCCAGGCTGCCAGGAGCTCCGCCTGCAGACACAGAACAGCGGGAACCTTACTGGGTACACCAGACACGCCGCTCTCCACTGTCCTCCCGTGGAGGGGTGCTGTACGGCTGCCCACCTCCCATGTAATTCGGCTCCCACTGGGGACCATTCAGTTAAAAAATAGGTAGGAAGGCAGGCGCCCCCTGGTGGAGTAGCGGTTTGGTCAGCTGCCTCCAGAAGACCATGCTCCACATTCATCCCAAGGGCCTGGGTTCGTGTCCTGGGGCCGGGGGAGCAACGAACATGAACAACCAGATAAAATAAATAAATGCTGCTTCTTCCTCTCTCTGCCTGCCTGCCTGCCTGCCTCTGCTCGCCTTCATTCCTGCCTGCACTTTTCCTTTAAAAAAAAAAGGGGGGGGAAGGAAAAAACATTTACAGTCCCCTGCTCTGATCATCAACCGGAACTTGAATTTTTTATCCTTTTATTCCTTTTTCTTCTTAATTTTCCCCCAAAGCACGCCAATGTCTGTTCACGCTACCATTCTTCTGAACAGACCTGAGGTGGGCGTAAGTGTGTGTTCTCGCTTCATCTATTAAAAACTTTAAAAGATACACGAGCACTGGACTTGAAGGAATGAAGTTAGCCCGGTAAGCTGTCAAGTTTTTCAGCAACCTAATTTCCACAACCCTAGAAAATATATAAAATTCTTAGAGCTTGCTGAGGTTACCAGAAAGCTTAAGACATGAATCGTCCTTTAAAAAAAAAAAAATTTTTAAAAAAAGGAAAAATTTAAACAAATTTTCAGTCTATACATGAAATGCAGTTATAAACACGAGACAGCACTCCCCCTCCCCCACCCCCACTGAGAGTTAATGATTTGGAGGCTGGAACAAGAGCTCCCCCTACTGGCCATCAAAAGAAAAGGCCAGAGGGTGAGAGCAAATTATTTCTACCTTGAAGCACGACAAGGGATTCTGCAGCTGTAACCACGCGGAGCAGCTCACCTTGTGACACTTGTAGTAATACGCAAGAAGCTGGGGCATCCGGTCAACCTCCGTGAAAATCTTCACAAACACTCTGGCCTGATCTAAAGGAGAACATAAAATGTGTATATACCATCGACAGGATTTCTGCTGCAGTGAAAAGCCAGCCTTCAACAAGATAACTGTGGCTATAAGTGAGGCGCTAGAAATTCTCACTTCATCAATAAATTAACTGCGGCACGGGGGTCAAGAATTAAAAAACACATTAAAGGCCGTATCGGACACGGCGGCCTGTGGCTTCTCCAGAAGCTGCACCAACGAGCACCAGCGGTGCTGCGCGGGGTAATCGCCACACGTGGAGACAGAACGGAGAGAGTTAAAATCAGGGCTGACACTCAGGGCCAGGGACTCATGTCAGGCCTTAGGCAACCTACCTGCCTCACCCAGTCCTGGTCCCGACCTGAAGAGAAAATGTCAGAAAGGCATCTAAAATAACCACTGGGTGCACCCCAGTGGCGCAGCAGTTGGGTCAACGGCCTCCAAAGGACGCAGGCCACATACCCTTGGGGTCGAGTCCCAGGTCCAGGGGGCGAAATAACCAGTGTGACCAACTAAAATGGAAATACGATAAAGTGCTTCTTCCTCCTCTCTCTTCCTGCCTGTCTGCCTGCCTATACTTTTCCTTAAAAATACAATAAAATAACCATTGATGAATCGATCTCCTTTTACTAGAGAGGCACCTGAAGGCTGACAGCTTCAGTCACTTGCAGGCCAATGACAGGACGGCTAAACGTAGTACAGGTTGAACCGAGCGCCATTCAATCATTTTTGACCTACAAAATGAGCAATTTCATAGGACTCAACTTAGTATCTATATGAACTGAAACTACTGATACAAGCAGACCTCTGTCAGGTGCCAAGAACAAACGACGCTCCGTAGTGCCCCCAGGATGGCTCTGGCCCTCTGTGGCTCCTGCTCGTCAGAAGCCCTTTCCTAATCGGTCAGCCTGAATGAGGCCTCTCCTGCTAGTCCCTATCACATCTTCCCATTCACAGAACTAATCACATCTGCATTATTTTACTCAGTTACTTGTAGAACAGTTTACTGTCTTGCTCACCCTTGAAGAAATAGGCTCCAGGAGGCCCAGGCCTTTCCTGTTAGTTTCACTGTTCCTGAGAAATTAACACGACAGTGCTAGGCACTAAGAAATGCAGTAAATGAAGAACTGTTTTCAATAGCTTTGTTTCCTGCATTATTGTAAGTAGCACTTTCGTGGCGGAAAAAATGAGAAACATATTGTTAGGATAGCCAGACGGATCCTAAGACAGATTTAGTAAGAAGAAAACACTGCCTCTAACCTCTTCGTAGTTAAACATGGCTACATTTTGGTGCACATTCAAAGCGGAGTTGTAGAAAGTCGCCGCTACAATGTGGGCCGGTCTAAATATGCGATCACGGTTTTTAGAAATTCCTCCCAACAGAACAGAGTTTGAGTTTTCTTAAAATAAACAAAAAAAGCAGAATTAGCCACTATGGCAAACTCAGTTAGTAAAACACTGAATGCTCAGAACGGCGGTCACTGGCGGAGGGGTGGGAAGAAAGGGGTGCGGGTTGGGTCAGGGGTTGACTGGGTGCCGGTGGGAGAGGCACTCAGCACACCCAGCATCACCTCTGGCTCCCGCCTGCCCCCTTCTGGCCAGAATGTAGACGCCACAGCCTTCGAAGTTCAAAAGGGTAAACAAAACAAAACAAAACAAAACAAAAGAACCTGAACTAACAAATACCCAATGTTTTGATGCCTGTTTGGTTCCCCCCTTCGTTTCTGGCCCTGATAAACTGCTTGACAAAGAAAGGTGGTCATAGGGCCACTGCAGAGATCCGCCAGCTAAAATCAGGACCTGTCATAGCTCTCACTTCAACGGGAAGGAGTCCATGAGTTAGGAGATGGTTCTTGGACTTTAAATTACTTATTATTTCATAAGATCACTTAACTAGATGCATCTTCCTGCTACATATAAAGTTATGAAACAAAAAGTTGCTTCAGTTTATCAACTGAATTCATAGGTTGCATGAAAACGAACATGGCAGCTCTACCTGGAGAGGGTCATGCACTGGGGATGCACTAATTTATCAGACTTCCTTTTAAGAACTGTTTCATAAAGAAACACCTTGGCTTTCCAGGAAAGGCAGCTGGTTAAAGAGCACATTAGCTTTGTGGGTGGAAGGGGCATTCCTGATACTCACCAAGAGCAACCACCGGAAGGAAAACACAACACCATGCATCTGTGTTAACACCAAAAAAACCAGCTAAACTGAGAACAGCAGCAAACACCTATCAGATATTCAGTCACGCTGGTCCACGCGGAGTGGGGGACCGGGCGAATGAGGAATATAGAGGGGGTGGTGAGGGAGAAAGGCACCCTAGGAGCAAAGGGAAGCCTGGGAAAGGAGCTGGAAGGAGACTTGTTTCTGTTTCAGCTCAGCTGGGGACAGCGTGCTGTGGGGCTGAAAGGTGTCATTCCCTTCCGAACCAGCCTCAGGCCCACGAAGAATTGGCCCTGCTATCAAACGTGATTCAAATTTGTGAACAAAAGCTGCCGCAAGTAGCTTATCCCCAGACCAAAGCCTGAGATCCTGACCCAGAGTGCATGTACAAATCTGATGCCAGGAGCACCCTGGTGGCCTAGCGGGTTAAAATGGGTGCCGTGCGCACACCCCAAAGTCCCCAGTTCGAGACCCGGGGCCAGGGAACAACCAGTGATGAACAACTGAATAAAATAAAGTGGTGCGTCCTCCTCTCTCTACCTGCCTATCTGCCTACTCACCTTCATTCCTGCCTGTACCTGTCCTTTACAACAAAACAAAACCAAACCAAACCTAAAGCCAGCCCCCAGTAGCCAGCTCATCCAGCTCATCCAGAAGGAAAGAAACAAACTTGAATTGATGGAGCGCCCTCCTCCCTGCCCCAACTCTCCTCCTCCAATCCCACGTGACAGGACACACACCCAGTCAGGCAGGTGAGCCCCAGGGCTTCTTTGTGAGGAACACAATGCCAGCTGGTGGCTTTCCAAAGCCCCAGCTCCGATCTAGAATCCTTCTAATGGGAAGACTCGAAACAAAGAACTGACCGATGCGGGAGGTAGGGAATGCAAAAGCCGGTGATGAGTAGAGTGGGTTGCTTTGAGGACCAGGGGAAAGCCTTCACAAGCCGGCGTAGCAGGAGGACTTTCCAAGGAGATCCCAGGCACACTGCGTTATGGTAATTAGCAGGCCCAGGAAAAGCAGCTGCGCATAAATATGAGTGAGTGGAAACAAAACCAGAACAGCCTTTCAAGATGGGACCTACAGAAAAGGGGGAAGAGAAGGGACAGAGTGGGCAGATGGGGCATCAGGAGAACATTCGAGTGGCACCCTGATGGAGTAACAGTGAAGTCAACTGCCTCCAAAGGAGCCATGCCATATATCCCTGGGTTGGAGTGCCAGGACCAGGAGAAAAACAACCAGTATAAACAATGAAATAAAAATAAAATGCTTCTTCCTCCTCTCTCTTCTGCCTGCCTGCCCACCTGCCCACCTGCCTACTCCCTTCATTTCAGCCGGTGCCTTCCTTTCAAACAAAAATGTGGTGCCCCCCGCCGGTGGAGCAGCAGTTATGTCAATCGCCTGTAAAGGAGCCAGGCCACCTACCCCTGGGTTTCAGTCCTGGATCTGGGGGAAAGCAACCAGTGTGAACAACTACATAAAAATAAAGATGCTTCTTCCTCCTCTCTCTTCCAGCCTGACTGCCTGCTCGCCTTCATTCCTGCCTGCACCTTTCCCTTTTTTTTAAAAAAAGGAAAGACAAGTGCATTCAAGAGAGCCAGAGAAAAGGTCAATACGGAGAGAGGATTGAACACCGGAGACAAACCAGCAGACATTTGCAGACACCCCACACAAGAGCAGGAAGAACTTTTATCTCAAGTATCCATGGAATTCTCCAGGACAGACTACATATTAGGCCACAAAATAAGCTTTAATAAATTAAAAACTGAAATCACATAAATCAGAGTATCTCTTCTGATTATAATGAAAAAGTAGAAATCAACAGAAGAACTGGAAAATTCATAACGATATGGAGATAAAGCAACACACTCCTAACCGATAGGACAAAGAAGACATCACAGGAGAAATGAGAAAATATCTTGAGACAAATTAAAGTTAAAATTAAATGTACCAAAACATATAGGATGCCATTGAAGCTGAAAGTTAACTTACAGCGATAAACACATGTAAAAATAAGAGAATCTCAAATCATAAATCTAATTTTACATCTTAAAGAAAGAAAAAAAAGAACAATTTAAAACCAAAGTTAACATAAGGAAGGTCATAATAAAAAATAGAGATAAATAAAAGAGATAAACAAAAAAGAAAAATCAACAAAACCTGTTGGCTCTTTGAAATGATCAATGAAATTGACAAATCATTATTATTCCCTAAAAACAAAAGGAGAGAAGACTCATCAGAAAAGAAAGAACATTTTACTACCTTAGAAAAATAAAAAGGCTTATAAGAAAGTTTTATGAACAATTGTGCACCAACCAATTGGATAAATTAGATGAAATGGACAAATTCTTAGAAATACACAACTTCCTAAGACTGAATCATGAACAAATAAGAATTGTAAAAAGTCCCAAAACTTATCAGCAAAGAAAAGTTCACCAGAGGATTCACTGGTGAATTCTGTCAAATTTTAACACCAATGCTCAAACATCAGGAATCTGAAGTGGGGGTGATACTTCCTAACTCAGTCTCTGAAGTCAAATCATTTCCCTGACATCAAAGACACAAAAAGAAAACTACAAACCAACATCCCTGATAAATATTGATGAAAAAACATTTATCCTCAACAGAATACTAGTAAACCAAATTCAATACCACACTGAAAGGATTACACACTATGATCAAGTAGGATTTCTTCCTGGTTCCTCCACAGCTAGGTTTAGGTTGTCCCCACCTCTGCTCCCACCCGTAGGAATTCAAATTAATACAGACACCCTTGTCCCAACCTTTTCTGCAGGTCTGGTGATAGTTTGACACCAAAAGTACAGCCAACGAAAGAAAAACAGATAAACTGGAAGATATCAAAATTAAAAAATTTGAAAGTGCCCTACTGTAATGGTTAGGTCCGCCACCTCTGGCCAGTGCAGTCCACATGCATCCCAAGGACCTGGGTTTGTGCCCGGGGTCAGAGGGAACAACCAATGCAAACAACTAAATAAAATGCTTCTTCCTCCTCTCTTAAAAAAAAAGCGAAAAGCAAAAAGCAAAAAAAGACTTGTGTTTTTCAAAATATAAATTTTACCTAAAAAAGAAAGAATCATAAACCAAAGTTGAACCCTAGTTACTGCTACTATTGATAGGCATCAGGGAGTACTGACATCTGCAACTTTTCTTTGAAATGCAGCAAAAAAATTAAGATGGCTAGATGGAGATGTGGGTAGGCTGGCAGACAGAGTTAACAGGTTCCAGTCAGGCTTATGTCACTTAACCAACATTAAGACACGGAGTCTGGAGACTGGGAAAGAAAGCCCGATCTCTGCGAGGAGTCGAGAGATGAAAACAGCCGGCACTCACCTACAGACTGAGAGGAGAACGCGGTTACAATCTGGGGGCTGGACAGGGCCTCCAGCCTGTTCTTCAGCGCCTCCAAGTACACGCACTTCTCTGAGTAGTCTGGGGTGTCCACAAGCATCAGTAAGCTGCTCTGCATGTCTGTTAGCTTGGCAGCAATCACAGCGATATCCTACAATAAAAGGGCAAAACAGAGATCTTAAAAAAACATATTTTTCTGCCAGTCTGATCTCTCCATTCTTTATTCACTTATTTATTTCTTCGTCCCCGGCCCTGGGCCGTGAACCTGGGTCCTCGGGTTTTACCCAGCCTGCACCTTATTAGCCATCTTAGATGCCTGAGCCACAGGGGTGTACCAGAGGGTATTTGTTTTAAAATACGCCTACAACTTCAAATAAGAAAAGACAAAACTACATGAAAAGGCAATGCATAAAATACAAAAACAACCTATAAACATATTATGCTCAATATTATTACATAAATAAATGCAAAGTAAAACAAGGAAGTGTTACTTTTCCTCCTAACAAGCTGAAAAACTTTTGGAAAAATTTTAATAGCTATTGTTGGTGACGATGCAAAGAAAAAAGTGTCTGATACCCTAAATCAATACTGTCCTTAAGGAAAGCACTGCAGTAATGAAAATTAAGAGCCTTAAAAATATTCAGATCTTGGTGCACTCTGGTGGAGTAGCGGTTTGGTCCACAGTCTCCAGCCTAGCATAGGCCATGTATATCTGGGGTTCATGTCCTGGGGGGTAGAGGGAGGAGGGAGCAGAGCAGGAGGAGACAACCAAGATGAAAACAAAATAAAATCAAATGCTTCTCCCTCCTCTGTCTTCCTGCCTGCTCGCCTTCATTCCTGCCTTTTTCCTTTAAAAAACAAAAACAAATTCACCTTTGACCTAATATTTCCTTCAGAAATCTGTCAGTATATATAATCATTATAATAATAATCAGCATAATTAATCAATGTGATTTTAGAGATATAATAACAAAAACCTGGAAGCAACCTCAATCTTCCATAACAACAGAAAATACATACATTATGAGTCACTCAGATTGGCATGTGGAATATGGTGCAGCCACTAAAAATCGTATTTTGAAATACATCAATTACATAACAAAATACTTACTAAGTAAAACGAACGAGATTAAAAAAGATACTAGAATATATATAAACGTATGTATCTGTAACATATGCATATATACAAAACACACTTTAAACACAAATAAATACAGACACATGGTACACTGCGGTGGCTTAGTGGTTATTCCGCAGCCTCTGGCCAGCAAGATCCACATGCATCCCAAGGTCCTGGATCCACAGCTGGTATGGGGGACCCACCAAAATGAAAACTATATAAAACAAACAAATCCTTCTTCCTCCTCTTCCTACCGGCTTGCCTGCCTGCCTTCACTGCTGTGCACACCTGTCTTTAAAACAAACCAGCAGTAGACGTGAGGCATGCTAAAGACTGGCAGGAGTGGGATTTGAGACACACTTAGATTTTTTGATGTTTTTCTTTTTAAAGGGTAAGGGAGGCAGGAATGAAGGTGAGTAGGCAGGCAGGCAGGCAAGCAGGCAGGCAGAAAAATATTTTTACTTCACTTTTATTTAGTTGTCACATTGGCTGCTCCCCCGTGACCTGGATATAAACTAAGGGCCATGCCACTAGGGCGCGCCTACATAGATCTTAATTGTAGAGACACTCACGCTGACGTCTGAGACACAAACACATTAAATAAATAAAAACTTTTAAACCTAATACACAAAAAAGAACGTATTACATGAGAATAGAAGAAATAAGGAACAATTTGTTGTCTTGTTTGTATTTTTCTGAACTTTCCGAATCTTCTGAAACACATATAAACTATGTTTATCATTAGAAAATAAACCTGAACTCACTCTGCGACTAGGAGGCCTGTCAAGCAGAGGGTGCAAAACACAGAAACACAGAGGGTGGGGCTCCTCAGAGTGGCCCGAAGTCTCCCCACCCTAGACCTGCAGGTCTCCAGACACCGCTGTTTGCCACCCCACTTCCGTTTTGGAGTAGACGGCGACCTCCTTTGTTTGTGTGGACCGCAAGCCCCTGCTAAACAGATTTCACAACAACTCCTGAACAAGAGACCTACCTGAGTCTTAAATGTCTCCTCGATGTCGGCACTCAACGTGCTCCACTTGTCTGCTTCCTGAAGCGACTCTGCTGCAAGCTGCATTCGGGACTTGACCTGGTCGATTTCCACCAGGACCTGGGAGACAGAGGAGGACATCTCGGGCAGCGGCAGTTCCTTCTCCTCTCCCTTCCCCAGGGGCCGAAGCACGAGAGTCGGGGCACGTGCCTGTCTCTGGAGCCCTGACACCCCCGATCCCATGGGGGAATCCCAGGGAGGACTGAAGAGAAATGACAAAGCGGCCCGCACCAAGCAAGAGAGAAGTCTGCGCACTCGAAACAACGCTGAGTTGAGGGTGGGCCCCCACAAGGACAGTGACCACCTTCCCAAAACAAGAATCAGCATTGAGGACAGGCATTAACGTACCTGCATCGACTGAGAGGTGTCCTGTTCAAATTTCTTTATGTCCTCCTTGACCAGGGTCATTTGCTCTTTGAGAAAAGACGCCTCCTGTTTAAGGGCTTCCATGTCGCGGAGCACTTTGGGCATGTTCTGGAGGGCCTGGTGACTGGTTTCTGCAGCAGGAGCCAAGAACAGGAACACACATGAGACGGAACTGGGACCATGGCCACGAGCAATGTGAAAACACCCGAGAGCAGCAAGGCCAGTTCCCTCGAGCCCCGGTTTTCCAAGCCTAGAGTACATGGGGGTGGGGGCAGGTAGCGGTCTCCTGCTAGGACTATGTGCCCCCAAACCGACGCGTGTGAGCTGTGTGATTTAACATGGAGTGAACTACCGACCTGCCCCAGCGTCAACTGTGCTCCACTACTGAGTTAAATCCTAACTCCCTTTTCGAGGGAGATGACAGAAGAAATCTGACACTAGGTGAATGTAGCTATGTGCCAACTACTTTACATATGTCACTGCATGTCCACGGCAATCGTGAGCAGCCACCTCTTAAAATAAGAAAATTAAGGTTCAGAGAGGTTCAGCAACTTGCTCAAGATTTCAGAGCTTGTGCCCTGGTAGAACAGCAGTTTGGTTCGCTGCCTTTGGCCTGCACAGTCCACAGACACCCCTGGGATCCCAGTTCAGGTCCTGGGGCCAAGGGAAACGCCAAGAAAACCAACTAAATAAAACAAATCAAGGATTTCTTCCTCCTCTCTGCCTGCCTACCTGTCCCTACTGGCCTTCACTCCTACCTGCACCTTTCCTTCAAAAAAAAAATAGAAAGAAAAAAGATTTCACAAAGCTGAAACCAAGCCACTGAATTATTTGGCCCTAACATCTGCTTTTCATAATCTTTTCAAAACAGAGTCTGCAGACCACCAGCCTTAGCCAAGGGAAGTTAAAATGCAAGTCCCAAAGCCACCTGTCAGTTTCTGAATATGTCTGGGTAGGAGATCAAGAGAGAGCAAGAAATCTGCATTTTTTTTTTAACAGGCATCTCAAATGTAGAATAAATTTGATCATCTTTGCAAACCAGGATGTGTTGGATGGAATTGGGAGGGTTAACAGCATCACCCTTTAAAGAGCAAATGACTAGGAAATCAACCAAAGAAGTCCAGACTCTTCTGTCCAGCAGGCCCTGAATGAAACCACCAACATTCTAAAAATGCACTTCAGAAACCTTGTGCCCAGCTGTCCCATAAAATAACACACTGTTTCTACACTGATTCCAGGTGAAGTTCTAAGATTAAGAAAACAAAAGAATTCTTCCATGCATAGAAATGTCACTGACTAATAAGACTGCTGCTATGGTCCCAGCCTGTTCTCCCACCTATTAAAACTCAGTCACTCTTCAGGCCTGCCTGGTGCCCTGTGAATCTTTTTTCCTCTCCACAGCTCCTCAAAATTCAATCCAGTCTTGTATCCATTTTAAAAGTATCACTCGTAGTGGTTGCCCCTGGGAAGATAAGGGCCAGATTTCACTGCAAAGGGACGTGGGAGTACTTTCTTAAGTGAGGTAACCTTTTATATCTTGATGGAGGTTAAATTAACTGTTTATATTTGTGAAAACACATCAGACTTATTAGAAAAGAGCCATGTATTTCACCTTATGCAAATCTGATCTAATGGAAAAAGAACTGGGGCATACCCTGGTGGTTTAGGGGACAAGTTCGCTGCCTTTGGCCAGCACAGT